>JAUELE010230345.1:0-12125 GCA_031471655.1 Diodora aspera | reverse complement strand
GAGTCCACACATAACCGATTTGGTGGGGGGTCGGTCATGGTCTGGGCAGGGATAACTCCTTCTTGACGATCTCCACTTCACGTGGTAGACGGTAATCTTACCGGGCAGCGTTATCGGGACGAGATTCTGGCTCCTATAGCAGTACCATTCCTGTAGGCTATATATGGGGGTTTTTTTTTATGGTAGACCCTCTTTACTGTAAGATGACAACGCTAGGCCTCAAAGAGCACGGATTGTCACGGAATTCTTTAGGCAGCAGGGCCTAGAGCGGATGGACTGGTCAGCATGCCTGCCAGACCTCAATCACATCGAGCATGCCTGGCATGAACTCGGTCGACGTGTGTACACACGTCACCCAGTACCAGTGGATCTCCCAGGACTCCACAGAGCTCTAGTAGTGGAATGGAATGCGATTCCACAAGCCTTATTCATGAGCTTCATAAAGAGCATGAGGAAGAGGTGCACCTGTGTCCTGGACGCGCGAGGGGGGTACACAAGACATTTAATTACCGAGCGCTTCATGTTTGTCATTTCCATTTTGGGGGGTTGGCCTATACAGCTCATGTCTGCCAGTGCTGTTGGCACTTTTTCTCTATGTCATAATGTGTCACGTTTGTTAACACTTTAAACATTATGATAACACTCTTAGTTGTGATGATGATATGGTTTTATTTCAGTTCATTGAGGCCACAGGCCCTTTGTAAAAAGAAGACATGGCATTATAGCGCATGGATACAATACATCGAATCACACTTCATCGCTTACATGTAAGATTTGTCGGCGTTCTTGGTTGCTGTAAAATACATATTTTGCGATGTTCAGCATCAGACTCACATTTTGCGTAGACATGAGCATATTACGTTTATGGCTATTCGGATACTCATAATATTTCAATGGCAAGTATACATATCTCAAGTCGTGATAAGCAGGGCACACACGAAGAAAATGGTACTCATCTTCAACACAATCAGAAGAACACACTTTACAATATCTTTCAATCTGTGGAACTTTAAATCTCCTACCAACCTCAATCTCAAGCTGGTGTGAGCTACAACGAAACTGGGCTAAGCAACTGCGGAATTTGCTGACAGTAATAGTGTTTAGATATGTTTCAGCAGTGATAGTTGTTTTAAAGAATGAATAAAAACTCATTTTGGAGCTATTACACAAGTCGCTGTACCACGTCTGCTGTACATTATCCTTTACACGTTGGAGAAAAATATTAAGAAACAACTTTTCATTTCCGACAGACTGACTCAACCACACCTCTCCAAAACCAAGAGAGCAAAGTATATTTCTGACACGAGTAACCCAATTGATTTTTTGCTGACTATCGTACAATTTTAGCATATTATAACACTTTCTTGGTATTCGAACCCCTGACATATGTAGTAAGCGCAGCCAATATTTTATGCAACGCAAGAGAGCAAATACATGCTGGGTATCGTTGTTTTGCACCTCAGTATAATAATAGTGATGGAATGAAACAGTTGGATGAAAGAGATACTGAAAGAAATAGGTTGAAATTTTCAAGGCAATTAACAACCTTTTTATTTTTATGTTTTTTAAGAGTAAAGTGATGTTATACAAATATTTGGATTGTATATAATCATGTGCCCATCTGCGTGTGTAAGCACTTTATGCGTACATGTATTAATCCAGATGTTATGTCATTGGTAATTGATATTGAATGTCGTGTACTGAGCTCTATTAATCCGTTAATCATTAAAGGTTAATCCTTTCTACTTTAAGATCATTTAATCACGTCAAGGTGATCTATGTTGTCCCACTCATAAACATGCCTGAAGCCGAGGCCACACGATGTATTTTCGTATGGCGACAATGCCAGGGAGTAAGGGAGACGATCGACATTTGACAAACAAACATGCCATGCCATGGCACGTTGTTCCTGAAAATGACATACAAATTAAAGTCGGGAATGGTGAAGAACCGCCCCAACGTGACCATGTACAACCATGGCTAGACTGTTGTCAAGACCCTAAGGTTGTAAAGTTCCTTCAATGATATATTATGTACAATCAGAAGTAGATTATTAATCCTGGGACTATTTTGCCTTTCTTATCTGTGCTGCGACAGGGCTAAAGTCTACAGTAACTGTTCGGCTTGAGCTTGGAACCACTGTTGACAGATCTGTGACACCTAATTAAATTATCAATTTAATTGGCCCACTGCAGAAAATATAAGCCGTAATAGTACTGAGAATAGGACAGCGTTCTAATCTTCATCATCTTCCAAGAGCGGGGTTATCAGAGAGTGAGTGAGTGATTTTTGGATTTTACGTGGGTTTCGGCAATCTTTCAGCCACATCACCACAGGATCACCAACGTCACGTCTGTATGAGGCTCCAATCTCCAGGCTGAAAAAGAGTTGCTGCAGGCGGGGCTCGAACTATGATTGCCAAGGCTGGCAGATCACTGGGCCGACACGCTAACCACTGCGCCAACTCCCGCCTCAGCTGGGTTATCAGCGACATGTTGCTGCATGGATATGTCACACACGCATATGTTCGTCGCCAACAAATGTCGCCATACAAATGTATAGCGTGTGGCCTCGCCTGTATCTGTTCTGGCATATGCCCTAGAGTACACCATTATTTATCAAGCTTATAATTTAGGTGTAAGCGAGAGTAAAGGGATGTTGTGTGACACAACATACTCAGACGCTGATGTCGAGATAAGCTTAGTCAGGTCAAGGTTACTTCTCTTGCATATACACTTACATTCTGACCTTGTTATTGTGTGCGTATAATTTATATGTGCGTGTTTGCGTCGGAGCATCATCAAAAGTATCTTTACTTGTCTGTTTAGTGTACATCTCTTTACATCTCTGCATTGCGATTGCCTATGCGTGTACGAGTTGAGAGTGCATTAGGCGAATATGTGTTTTGCGTATGTTCCCCTGTACTTTTGTATACATAAAAAAGTGTTATGTGTATGTATGCACGTGTGCGGAGTTTGAAAATTACATTAGGGTGTTTAAGAACTTGAATTTTCAAAGGTTTAGATGTCAAAATCTGAGTACATTTTACCATATTTTAGAGGACAGGGAAATGTAATGTCAAGTCCAAGTCAGTATATATGAATTCTGATCTGCCATATTAATAGGCTTTACTAATCGGTAAAAGTTAGAATTCAGGGACCCCCAAACTTTTTAGACCAATTGACCCCTTCATGGAATCCTTGATCCTTGTCGACCCCCAGATACGTACAAATTAATGAATGAATTGATCCGCCCCAGTTTTAATAGATCCCTTGGGAAACTCCCCTGGGTTGAATAAAAAGTCAGATTTACTGTATATATTAAATTGATTAGTAATTAACGAGCTTCGCGTTCATTTTACACTACGACGTTTAAGATAGATTTTTGCCAAGACCATTAGGCTGTAAAGTTCCTTAAATATAATTATGTAAAATCAGAGACAGGTTATTATTCCTGGGACTACATATATCCTTTCCTAGCTGTGCCTGGGGCAGGGCCAAGCAGAGATGGCTATGGTAGAGTAAGATGTTCAGTTTTCTATACCTTGACTCAGGGTCTTGACAAAAGTCTACGTTTAGGATTTCAGAAATCCAGAAATTAAGTTTACTATTTCAAACGTGGTCGAGGTGAAGAATTTCAAACTTTGGTTATCTGGAATGGTAGATGTAAATGTACAAGAGACCATCTAGAGTACTGTATGTACGTGATCTCTGTATGGGCAGATAAGAGTAGACTTTGATCAAGTCCCCGTGACTGTGATCATACTAGAACGGCCTGTTTTAAAATGATATCCCTTTAATTAGCCTGCTAGACACAGGTCGCAGCATGGAGAGGGTGATATTCATTACCGATACACATACCAATTTACAACTACATGTAATAACAAGAGAGTGATTAAAAGTGACTTAGCGACTTGATAAAAGTCTAAGATTAGAGTTGCAGCTCGACTTTCACCATGAACATAATCTGGGTAATATCAGCTATCGGCAGATACTCGACCCCTGCCCCTTCCAGCTGTGTAGCCCCGGGGAGGGTCTTCGTGCGGTCATGGGGACCCCCGTAACCGGGACCTCTTCCTGGTAAAGTTCATCTTTAATGACAACTGAATGAGATTACGCCCTCTCCCGGAGATCCCAGATGTAACACAAACTCCCGGTCACATGTAAAAAGACGCCTCCTTTCATCATCATTCCGATGCAATCATCGAGCTGTTAATCACATTAGAATTTGCATTTATTGCATGATGGACCACATATCCGACTGTTTAACATTGTAAATGTATTTGATTACGTATTTTGAAGTAGCCTTGCTCCAAGGCTGTACTACAGTTTATTTACCATACGTTCAACCTCCTATGCAATACATTAAGCAAGTCTAGATGACATCGCAGTCTGAGGACGGCAGTCTCTGAGAAGATGTTTTGTTTGAAGATGATTTTTAATATTTAAATAAAATGTTACAACATAGGATTTTACTCATAGGATAAGAGTGTTTAATTCACGTAATATATATTAAGTAATACAAAGTTGCAATAATTCAAGTCGGCACTGATGTATACATGTTTTAGCTCTCGGAATTAGTAACACGGATTTAACAGCAAATAATAATAGGCATTTAATAAAGTGTGAAATAAAGTAAACACAAGTACAAATGTTTGGTTAGTTTGGTCGAGGAAACAAATAAAAAAACTTCTACGATTCTTTAGTGTGACCATTCAAGCTTGAGTGAGTGCATTATCTTTAATATGAAAACAGGAACACTTTCATGTTTATTTAGTTGTATATTATTCGAATGAATTATAAGTCGAATATAATCATTTGTTAAATGATTGCAGAAGACATGAAAGTGTTAGCGGTGTGCAGTAAAGATATGGTGTTGGGGTTTCATAGGACGTGTTAGCCTTATAGGAAGTACACCGAGTTATGGGACTTTAGCGTGTTAGGGTTACATTTCCATGTACACCCCCCATTTCTCACAATTTTCCTTATTTTGGTCATGTAAATACGCTGTCGATCAAATTCTCCCACTCACTAATCCATTTGCCACTGCACTGTAAAACATGTCAATTACATAACCGTGTCTGATGTTCATATCGCAGCTTTCAATGGCCCCGCATAGCTTACATTCAGCGCATAGTTTCGGAGTTCCGTTACGATATCTGCCCAAATCATACTATCCTTATTGTTGATGTATTTACCGAGTGTGCCTGAGATCGGAAACACACTCGGAAGAACATCGTCCGATCTCGGCAACAATTATTTACTATGCATTTCAAGAGATGGACCGAGCCCAATCTACTGACATAATCAGTCACTGCAACCTTGTTCAAAATAAATATTTGTTGAATGTTCGTTCGACGAGAAGTTTGGATTTCGCTGTAGCGCCTAACTTTCACTACCTTTTGGAAATATTTGTGCAAGAATTTCTATTCTTCTGATTTTCAGATTTTCATTAGTGGGTATATTAATAACAAAAATAAGCGGATATCTTCAAACGTTAAAAAATTTAAGACATTTTCAAAATACTACAAAGATTTTATAAACTGAGTGTTTATTTTATTCTATATTGTAATTTCTACTCGAAGAAATTTTATTACCAGGTTATCAGATCACGTTCATCTATATCCAATATGAATGTCATCACGATTTGATTGAATAATATAGGTATTGTTGATTGTGAATTAATTTCCTGTACGTTTGTTTTTAGGAAAGAGGAGCTCATCCCAACAACTCATCAGTGCGTATCTTGTCCGAACCCTCCCCCGCTGTGCGGCCAGGCCAGAGCTGACCAATAGAAAAGTTTAACCTGTTGTAAACACGGTCACCTGTCGCGCGAACTAAGGGAGATAAATCCGCCACCATGCAGTACGATGACTCAGAACAGTTTGATGAGGACGAAGACATGCCGGCCACCGAAAGAGATCTCGCTGATGATGCTCAATGGAAGCTTATACAGAAAAACACCTTTACCAGGTGGGCCAACGAACATCTGAAGACCGTGAACAAGGCTATTGGAGATTTAGAAAGTGATTTTGGCGATGGATTGCGACTTTTGGGGCTTATCGAAGTCCTTTCGGGGAAGAAATTTAAGCATTTTACCAAGCGACCGAGCTTCAGAACCCAGAAGTTGGAAAATGTCACTTTGGCGCTGAGGTTTTTGGAAGAAGATGAGGGGATACGAATTGTCAATATTGGTATGTATGATCATATTTAATATTTTGTAATTCATTTAACTTTAGTTGCAATTAAGAGAGCTCTGATAGGAAGCCCGGTCGTTGCACATGCATCTCGTAGCGGTTCATGCACCACTGCACACACAGTGACACTAATATTCTGTTATGTGAATTACCTGTAGAATGTACAGGTAGGTCCAGATCACCACGTGGGTGAATATAATATCTTGGAGACATGGGTGATAGGGAATATGCAGACTAGCCCTCGCCTGGCGGATGTCAACACAAACAAGCGGGCCACACCTTCTTGAGTGACAGATGAACTGGTCTGCTTCTCAACTCGTACTGTCCCGCGTTAGCTTAGATAAACCTTGATCAATATCGTCCCTTATTGGGAATATGGACGAGATTAAAGTAGTAAACAACGTTGTTAGCAGACTAGCAATGTATATTGAATTTTTAAGGCTTAACAACGAGATGAATTGTCACGCATGACTGAACACAATCCAGGGTTGACAGGGCCATGAATGACCTTTTCAAAACCTTGTGATTCTTTAATGAGATTATATTTGATAGCAAACTGTTAAGGGTAGAGCACTGCACTAAACCTCACCTTCAATGGCATGTGGTCATGCTAATTTTTAAGATTTCATTTGAATCAAACAGCAAACAAACAGTTAGACATATCACCTGAACATAGCTGTTGAGTTGAAATTCTTCAATCTTGAATATAAAATTTAGTTAAAAATATACCATACAAGACCACCTGTTAAGCATTTTGTAATACTTTTGTAGATTCCATGAATTATTCATGAAAAATATATGCATTTAACTTGCAAAATATAATTATATTAAAACTACATTACAATGATAATCATGATTATTCATCGCTCATTTAAGAGATGGTAGTTCAGATACCAAACTGTGTCTAGCAAGTGCAAAGCTGTAGTTTTACCATAGGTTATGAGCTATAGCGTCCCGCTGGTTGATATATTATTTAGGTCACGGTCAGTAACTCTCATATTGATTAGTGTAGGTGATTGATTGAGTGATATGGAAGGATATATGCACCAGGCATCACTCAAGCTGACATGGGAAAGTAGACGACCTTGCAACATCTGCTGCAGGGAAGAAATATAATTTCGTGGAGAGTTCTGAAATGTACATTTATCTGCAGGTGACAGTTTGAAATTTATGTAACATGTCCAAAATTTTAATCAGTTTTGCTTTCAAGATCTTAATTCCTTTTTGCCATATTTTCTTTATGGAAACAGGAACTAGCTACTTTGTGGTAATGTAGTTAATTGTAGCTGAAATATTGTTCATTGCAACTTTAAGCACCATTTAACTCACTCACTCACTCTTAGTTTGGTGGAGTCTCTTTCAACCATCTAAAGCACAGTGCAGCAGATCTTGTAATTTACAAAAGCTAAAGACTTAACAGAAAAGTAAAAGGAGAATTTGAAGGCATGGCGACATGAAAGAGTTTGAAGCCGAATTCAAGATGAAGTGGGTGCACTGTTGTGCTCCTAATTAGGGCCATGTCTAATGCAGCAAATGTAGGTTTTGTTTGGTGGGGAGGTTTAACGGTACACGCTTGCATGTCAGAATGAAGCCAATTTGAGAAGCATGTGACAAAACTCCCGAAACGAGTATGAAATCCAGAGCACTAACAACCACTGGCAAGGTTTTTGTGGATCTGTAAGCTCACATGGCTTATTCTTGAACTGTTTGTGTGCTTGAAACAAGGCGAAAAAAGTGTGTAATTGGGCTCAATTGGATTATTAGCTGCTAGCCATGCAGGGTCCAAGGAGCTAATAGGTATTTGTGTGAAAGTCTATATCTGTTGCATGCTTGATTTATAAGGTCAAGTTTGGTATTTCTTTGTAATTATGGCTCTCAACTATCATGCACAATCGCTCAAAGGAATTCAAATACATGACTGTTTAATTGCAAACTTTGGCGGTTAGAAATATATTCTGATTTATCAGTTATGTTAGGCTTTAGAAAAAAGCGGACATAGTCAGTTAAATCCCCAGCCATTTGACCCTCATGACCTGTCATATGACCTTTGATCCAGCAAAAATATATTTATAGAGATTTCAAAATAGCAAAGGTACATCCTTGGTGTGTGTCAAATTTTATACAGGTACCGGTATGTAAAAGTTTCCGCAGTCATCGGACAAAGTTGTGATGGACAGATGGACGAATGAACTAACAGAGACCATTGCTATAGAAGAAGCAACTCAGTAATGCATTTGGTATCCTGTAGAACTCACTTCACTTGAAAATGCATGCAGGATGACCTAAATTTGTGTAATTATAACAAAAATGATCTACATACGCTGCATCAGCTTGCCAGTTTGGTTACAGATGTCATATTTATAACTAACTGAATCACTCAGAAAAATGTTCACATTCAGTATATATGGTGTAAATGGTACAAAAGTACCATATGTAGTTGTTTGAATGTGTGACATTTCTCCTTACCAATAAACACCGGTCGTTACCAAGATTGGTGGTAGTTGTTCACAGTAACAATGGGAGAGATTGCTGTAGGACATGCATTGTTCACAAATCTCTGTTATTCACGAGTAGTCAAGCTATGTGAGAAGACAGAAGAGCTGTAGTAAGAGAGATCACTATTGTGGTAGTTCATTTATTGTTCAAAGATGGCCTGCTGTGTGCAAGGAAATTCTGGTCTTGTATAAAGGGACAAGTAGGGCTGTGTTAGGGACGAGATTTGAATATCAATATAAATGACACCAGGACAGGTTTTATAAACTGGCTAGGGTGCCTGTGTGAAGTTTTCTTTCAGTCGAATGTTTTGAGAAAGTTGAATAGACTTAAACATCCCGCTGTAAATGTTTTTGAATCCTTTGTCAAGCGTTCAGCGGTGATTTTTTCGTTATACTGTCTGCATAATGTGTTTACTTAGGAACCATTCATCCTTTTTTAGCTCAGATGATGTGAAGGATAAAAGTTCAAAATGTTTCTCAATTTAGATTTCCTGCCAGCCTTGGCGGTTGTGGGTTTGAATCCCACCTGGGTATTTCTCTTTCAATCCAGAGATTGAACCCCGACATCGATGTGGTTTAGGTGATTTGACTGAAAGATTGCTGAAAGTCATCTAAAATACAAAATAAATAATAAATTCAGCTTTCTGATATAATATTAACAATTTGATCGGTGCTAAATTGATGCACACATGATAAAAATAATGAAGGTATGTATTGAATATTTTCATAGTGTATTAGGAAAGCTTGAAATGTTTTCAGATTCAAAGTGGATGTTTTGACTTTAGAGTGATATGTCAGACTATGTGTCCTCATTTTAATGGAATTTTGTTTTGAGTTTGAGTTGGGTGTGCCCGGGAATAATTAAAGCTTCATGATTCCCAGCTCAGTGACTGACAATGTTTTGACAGTTTTGGTGATGACTGATGTCAATAAAACAGTGGTGTTTCCGTTAGTATGCTCGGGAATATAGTCGTTGCCCTATGCACTGAACAGTCCATGGGGATCAAATCTTGTTCTGCACACCTGAGTAGACCCAGGATTTTTTAAAAGTGGGGGGGGAGGGGTCGTAGCCCCCGCCCAATCCCGCAGGCACCCCCCCCCCCCACCCCCGCGTTGCGCTAATAACATGTTTGTACATGTGCTAGAATAAACCATTAGCTATGAATTCTTCAAATTATTGAGAGACTGAAGTGCCTATCTGTAATCGTTGCATACTTATGTAGCCGGATTCACATCAGTTCAGGTATCTGGTGGTCGTAGTTATGAGACCCAGGTAGCGAACATTTTCAGAATGTTGTGTTCATTTGAGCAAATTGGATCTACCACGCTACTCTTACGAGTGCAAATATTTCAGATAGAATTCTACTACAACGTTCCGGGGTGCCGGGTCCTGATTGACAATTTAGAGGTCATCAAATCTGCAATAACCGCTGCTAATCACAATGGGTCTGTGTACAAGAGTATGACTACAATGCATGCGCTGACCCCGAATGATTCTTCTTCAGCTGAAAACGTCAATCCTCGACAATTTGGCAATCTGGTGATCAACTGTCAGCAAACACCCCTCTAGCGCCTCTTTCTCTATCCCAAATTCATTGTCAGGTCTCTTCCAAATTGAAAACAGTCAAGTTGCTATCAAAAGTGGATGATACTCCGCGCTCGATCTTGCTTAACTTCTCAAGAGTGCGTTCAAGGAGAGAAACTTATCTAACCGACTGTACAGCGCAGACAAAGCTTAGTTCAAGGGTTTGGGACATTCTGTGTTATCAAACAACATAGGACAATGCTATTTGGCAATGCTTTTGGAAAGTCTGTTATGGAGTGTCTCATATATCAACAGCGGGACATTTATTGACACTTACTACAAACATGAAACGTACAGTGACAACATAGTTTGTTTCAATTGGAATTATACTTCCTTGAACAAAAGCTACCCTGCTGTTTCCCTTGAGCCCCAATGTAACATATTTGAGATAAATAATTGTGTTTGGTTGCTCTCTGCATGAATCGTACGCGTATGCAAGATTTTCAAATAATCTTATAAAATGTAAATTTTGTTTGTTAATTGAAGTTGGATACGTGGTCAAATTCAATGTTTTCTTTTCGCAAAATAACTTTAGGAACGAAAAAAGTACATAAAAATATCTACATACCACGACTGATGCATAAAACATATAACATGATCAATGCTTTTGTCTACTCTCTGATATATAAGTAGATAAAATGTTAAAACACAGGAAAGTCATTTAATAAGAAACGCTTTCACAAACTGTCTGAGCAATCTTGTTGTGTACATCGCTTGGTTCTACTTTATATCGGTTATTGTGAATACTGTACATGTATATATCGTGAATAGCCTGCCATGCACGCAATGAGTGGTCGTGGGTTATCTGCAATAGCGTGAAAAATTTACCTATGCTCCCCACAATTTTCTCGATCGTTTGCAAGAGTGTCAAAACATCCGGTCTGCATTCGGAACAACCTGCGACGTGTTAGGGAGCGACCATTTGATTTCTATGGGGGGTGGCTGTAAGATTTTTAAAATAAATAGTTTGCAGGCGATTTTGGAGAAAATAAATAGTTTGCACGAGTCAAGAGAAAAAATAAATAGAATGCACAGATAAAAAAATACAGTAAAGAACATTTTCACTTTATAATTATGAAATGTATCATGAAAGTTTTTTCGCGCCCTTCGGCCGCAAACATTCCCATTAATCTTAAACCCCAGTGGTGGATCCAGGGACGTGCAGACCCTCATTTTAAACGTTCAGTGAAGACTGGCAATTGTCGGCCATTATTTACCAGTTACAAAGTTCATTTTGACCCAACCAACGCAGGAACATTCGTTTTTGTGAATTAAAAATAATTCTGTGGGAGAATGCCCTTGGACTCTCCCACCACTTTTAATTCACATCTGGACTTCAGCACTGCAGAATTGGTTGATTTTTGTCACAGTAGTGGAAGCGTAAGGGGGGGGGGCGAGGGGTCTCTAGTTCCCTCACTCTTTGAGGTAAGGTCTGACACCCGCCCCTCCAATTTCTTCACCAGAAATCGCTCAGAACGCATCTCAAACGATCTGGGACCCTTAAAGCTTCCAGGGCCTAGGTGGCCCCTGGACCCTCTACTGGTGTCCTTGGATAGTTGCTCCTCTGCATTTTCTTCTGTCGTTTCTATAATTATATATATTGCATTATTTGGACAAGTTAATTTTGATCCAAATAAGGGCAGGAGAATGCGCCTTAGAGCTTCTTGATTAAAAACTTTCCTCGGCAGTATACTCCCGAACCCGTCTATAACACGCCTAGATCGCTTTCCTCGTTACGATTAAGATTCCGGCACCCCGATTCACAAAATTCTGGATCCACCCCTGAAACCCCCCCCCCCCAATATATTTTATATTCCTGTAGTTACACAATATTTCTAAAAACTATTAA
>JAUELE010230334.1:0-12125 GCA_031471655.1 Diodora aspera | reverse complement strand
GGAAGACTGGCACTTGGTGTGACTTTATAGAAGAGTTATCTCATAATAATAAGATACTATCGCGTAATAGCGAGTTAATATCGCGTAATAACGAGTTAATATCGCGTAATAACGAGTTAATATCGCGTTATAACGAGATACTATCACGTAATAACGCGATATTATCTTGTTATAACGAGATACTATGTCTTAATAACGCGATACTATCGCGTAATAACCAAATACTATCGCGTAATAAAGACATAATATCTCGTTATTACGAGATAAAGTATGTTATATTTTTTTCTTTTTATGGTACCAATAGGCTTTCGTTTGCAGTGTTTGCTTATGTTTTGTTCTTACTTTTGAAAAGTGCCATTTGGTTCGCACTGTCTTGAATAATTATCTCTGAAAAAAATGCAACAAGGGATTGTGTTTCTTCAGTTGTCCATGAAGGTCTCGGTATAGTTCCTGTTGGACATCAGTGTAGTTCGACTGATGCGGTCAAGTAAGAAGAACATTGTTAAAAATATTAAATGGACCATGGTCATGTAAACACATGTAACTAAATATTCTCTGCAAAACAAGTAGGGGATATTGAAATGGTAATGCCTATGTAAGTAACTGTGTGATAAATTGCCATGGAATCTCGACATGGATTGAGAGAATGTTCACCCCTAAATAAGATACCGCCCCCGTGCAGCCACCGAGCTGCACGTGGAACACGCAATAGAGCCATGCACGTGATAGGGGTTCATTTTGAAATTAAACACTTCAGGGAAAGGTTGATCTGTTCCACTGTTGGATTTCTAACGTTTCATGCATCAGATCCACTGTTTAGCTTATCATTGCAATAGTGCGTTATGTCAAATGAACAATGCGAAGTCTCCAACATGATGAACGCCTTCGGGCTATTGGCATGTTGTATTCGGGTTCTACACAGCGCGCGGTAGCCAATATGCTAAATGTATCTCAGTCTGTGATCAGCAAACTATGGAACCGATACCAACAGACACACTGCGTTGATGATCGACCGAGATCGACATCACGAGCTCAGGATCGATACATTCGTACACAAGCCCGGCGAAATCGGGCCCAAACGGCCATTCAAATTGCTGTAAGCTTACATCAACTACAGGAATTCGAGTTACACCCCAAACGGTTAGAAATGGACTACATGCAGCCCACCTGATGCCCAACGACCACGTGTTGTACCTCCATTAACTCACCGGCACATGGCGTTAATGGTGTAGACAGCGTAGAAATTGGGGTAATCGTTGATGGGCTCTTGTAATGTTTTCGGATGAGTCTAGGTTTACCCTGGATTTCCTGGATAGGCGTGGTCACGTTTGGAGGCGTGTAAATGAGCGGCATGCTAACGTTCACGTAAGGCAGCATGACCAATTCGAAGCTGGGTCTGTTATGGTGTGGGATGGAGTCACCATGACTGGTACAAGGCATTTGCTTATTGTTCAAGGGAGGGTCATTGGGCTATACCACCGTGACAACATACTAGCACCGATAGTTCTGCCCTTTGCTCAACGTGCCGGTCGACGTTTCATCTTCCAAGATGATAACACGCGAGCGGACCGCGCTCGTGTCGTGAATGAATAACTCCGGCGGCAAAATATTGCCCATAAGCCATGGCCAGCCATGAGTCCTGACTTTTCTCTCATAGAACACGTCTGGGACATGATCGGGAGACGTGTGCGTCGACGACAACGACCACCAACAACACTGCAAGAACTAGCCGCGGCGCTGCAAGAGGAGTGGAACAGATTGCCGCAAATCATCATCGGACGGTTGATTAGAAGCATGCCGCGACAAATCGCTGAATGCCTGCGTATTGGCGGAGCTGTTACCCATTATTAAGACGAACATCAGAAAGGTTCATTTTCACTTTTGACCGTGTGCTTCTTTGCGAGTGAACTGGTGCCGTCAGATAAGTCATCAATCTAAACTGTTTATTGTCATGTGTAGGCAATTTGCCTGTTATTATTATCCCCTGATTACCTGGAATAAAAACATCATTGCATTTCTGCAATTTCCTGTTCTTTCTGAATATCTCCTACTTTTTTGCAGAGTGTAGAATGTGTATCCCGACAGGTAGCAGGTACAAGTATACACCATCAGCCAATTAGAAGTCAGTAGCTGTTCTCTTGTGTCAACTTGTTTTGTAATTGTGTAGTTCAGGATTATTTCAAGCCATGATTTATTTTTTCTTTGACATTCTCCGTGCAAATCTCGAAGAATGGCGCACAAAGAACCAGTCCTTCTGATCACCTTAAACGCCCATGGACCGACACAGAAAGGGTATACAGACAAACGCATAAAAGCCATACACAAACTTTTGCTGGAAACAAAACCGTCAGTCGGGTTCACTCAAGAATTTAAGTGGAAGAAAGGTCTACATTCAGTGGAGTGGGAAAAGAGAGAGGTGTATGTGCCAATGCAGTACGAGTATCATGGCCATCCAGAAGCTGGGTTTATATTTAAAACCGATAAAGTGAAATTTGAACGTATGGATAACTTAGCCACCGTGCGTCAACTGTACTGGCGAATGTATCACAGAAGTGAACATAAAGTCAACTTTTTTGAGATATCACGACTTTGCGTTTTCAAAGTAAAACTGCTTGACTGGAAGTATGAAGTTCTTTGTGCAAGTTGGCATGGACCGAAACGTGCAACAAATGATAAAAAAAAAATAATGTGCGGTACGATGATAGATTTTCTCCTGAAACTGAAAGCTAAGACGCAAAACTTGCCACTCGTGATTGGGGGAGACTTTAACCTTTCAGCAGAGATATTGAAAGAGAAACATTCAAAATGCCTACAACTACAAGCTGTTGACAAAGGTAGCCCAATTATTATATTTCTTTGGGACAGGGATTTTGGGAAACGTTTTTTGATGTCCAAAGTGGATACAATAATGATGGGCGAAGGGTTTGACCATCCCTATTTGATCTTTGAAGTTGAACCCAATGTAGAATGTGTCGACGTGGAAGGATCCCCAAAAGACGCAAAGCCAAGTGAAAAGGGACAATCAACCGAACTTAAAGCTCAACTGAATGACCTCAAACAAAAGCTAAAAGACTCCCATGAGAGGCAATCTGAACTCTGGGCTGAATTAAAACTATGCAACGAACAAAGCAATAGCTATCGTGATCAAATTCGGCAGCTGGAAAATGAACTTGTTCGTGTAAGTAACGCAGTCTCTGACGATGCAAAATTAAATACAACAGAAAACAAAATTACAAGTGTCACAAGTAAACTTAAAAATGAAATCACAAGTGGTAAGAAAACAAAAGCAGTTGAGAAGAGCTCGATCAGTGATACGTCACAGGAATCAACACCAACGACAGCCCTACCACCGTCTGCTAAAACAAGGGATACCACTACTACTGCAGTAGAAATTGATCATCAACATAGAAGTTGTATGGATCTCACCATCAGGGACCAGCATCAGGCAAAAGAGACAGAAGATAAATCATCACAAGAAGTATGGAAACACTCACACCATACAGGTAAACTTAGATTGGGATGATTACAATGAAAAACTCAGTGATAACCCAGACTTCTGGCCACCAGACATTACATAACAACAAACACGACAACGGCAACTAAGCACTTATTCACCCATGGATAAAAAAAACTATAATAGTTTCATGATGCATTGTATTCTGGTCATCATGACACTTTTTATGTTAACATGAAATACAAACCTATCCCTGATTTGTCCCATTATACTGGAGGTACCCGCTTTTCACGTAATGACCTCTTGCTTAGCTGGAAGGTCTTACTTTTGAAAAGTAAGACCCGGTGGCAGGTCTTACTTCTGAAAGTAAGACCCTGTAGCAGGTCTTATTTTCAGAAGCAAGACCTGCTACCGGGTCTTACTCTTGGAAGTAAGATCTGCTACCAAGTCTTACTTTTGAAAGCAAGATCTGGTTCAGATACCGGGTTTTCTCGCAAAAACTCACATGAATAACACAAAACAATCCTTCAAGAAACCCAAAGTGCAAGCTGTGAATGTGCAGTCTGATTATATAACTGCGGTTAGGCTCTCGCAACCAAATTTCTATGATGTGTACATTAAAACGTGTTGCCTTCCATCAACCAATGTTTTAGGTTTTACATTTTATGATGCTCGTAATGAGCGTGTAGATATGTACGATTATTTAACTGAACTTACCACAGCTTTTATCTTGGGTGACCAAAAGCTGACATACATGTACATGTAAGTAAGCGCACATTGTCT
Organism: Diodora aspera; assembly: GCA_031471655.1. Lineage (NCBI taxonomy): Eukaryota > Metazoa > Mollusca > Gastropoda > Lepetellida > Fissurellidae > Diodora > Diodora aspera. The sequence goes on along the minus strand of JAUELE010230334.1, from coordinate 7,888 downwards.
GGGAGGGACATAGTAGTGCACAACAGTGTGTCAGATAGGTATCTGTTATATACTCTCAGCACTCCCTCCTACCGGGTTACACCTGTATCAACGACGTATACCAATTAAAATGTGACGACCGATCGCAGTATGGAGGTAAAGAAGAACAAAAGACAGTATGGAACACAACAATGTCATTTTATTAACAACAACAAGAACTCTTCAAGAGGTGGAATAAATAAATAAATAAATATTGTTTGGCAGTGTAAAAAAAATAGATCCAATTTGGTTTTTCACTTAATATACCATATATATCACAGGAGGGCTAGATCAGATCAATGCTGTTATTTCTATCACAGAGTACTCTCTCAATCACCTTAGCTGGGTGATCTGTAATGTCAATTAACTTTTCTATTAAAACCTTTCCCACACTCACGACTTAAGGGAAATCTTAAAGAGCCCACAGGTCAAGTAGCTAGATGGCTGGAAGTACTCTGTACTTACAATCTCATGGTAGTACATCGCACGGGCGGCAGGCACTCAAATGCTGATACTTTGTCGCGGAAATCATGCAAAGCCTGCTTGAGACAAGAAGAAATCTCAGGGTGGGGAAGATGAAGAAATGCCTCTTCTCGAAGCAACAAATCATCGTGATTGTTCCTAGTCTGAGTTACCATCAGGTCAAATCCGGGCTACAACCAGAGCATACTGAAATGATGGGATATGAACGAAATTCGTGTGGAGCAACTTAAGGACGAATCTATTACCACTGTGTTGATTAGCATTGAGGACCAGAACAGGCCCAAGTGGAATGAAAGTTCTCACCTGTATTTGGCAACCAAGACACTTTTCAGAAACTGGGATCGACTGGCAGTGTGTGGAGGTGCCCATTACCACAGATGGTACCATGGACTGACTTCAAAACTGCAACTGATCGTCCCTGAGAAGATGCAAGACATAGTTCTCAAATTCAATCATGATCTGCCATCGGGTGGTCATTTTGGGAGGGAGAAGCCCTCCAGAAAAACAAAGAATCTTTCTACTGGCCTAGCTTGATGAAGGATGTAGAAGATAATTGTACGTCATGTGACAAGTGTACCCTAAGGAAGACATCAAATGCATCTCTCAAAGGTCCAATGGGGAGTTATCAACTAGGGGAACCTATGGAAAGGGTAGATATTGATATCTTAGGACCCTTACCTGTCACCAAGACGGGAAACAAGTACATCCTTGTGATGTGCGAAGCCTTTACGAGCTGAATGGAAGTTGTTGCTATACCCGACCAGGAAGCCAAAACTGTTGCACAAGCTTTGGTTGATGGATTCATCTGTCGCTTTGGCATGCCTCATCAGTTGCTGACAGATCAGGGTCGAAATTTCGAAAGCAAACTTTTGAAAGATTTATGTGACCTATTACACATACATAAGGTGCAAACGTCCACTGAGACAACAGTGTACTGGAGGTGTTGAGAGATTCAATCGAACTTTTGGTACAATGCTCACAATGTATTGTAATAACAACCAAAGTACACGGGATCAGTATTTGCCACAACGTCACATGGAATATCGATCGTCAAAACATGCATTAACTGGCGATACGCCAATGTGTTTGGCCATGAAAAGAGGCTTCCCCTGGAAGCTATTGTGAGAACACCACAAGGCGAGCCTAGCTGTCAAGAAAACTACTTTCAAGGAGAACCTTCAAGGGTCCACAAGCAAGCAAGGTTGCTTCTCAAAAAGCAGGCCACTTACCGAAAGAGAAGCACTACGACGTGACAGCCACAACCAGGAAAATAAAAAGGGGGCAGTATGTCTGGGTGTACATTCCCGTTCGTAAAGTTGGATGTGTCACAAGTTGTCAAACCCCTGGAAAGGCCAAGCTGACGTTATAGACTGCATTAATGACCTCAACTACTCAGCGCTTATTTCCAATCGGTCTCTTCCTAAAGTCTACCACGTTGACCGTCTTTTACCTTACAAAGGTAGACACCTTACTGTTTGGATCAGGAAACTGCAGCCGCCAGAAAATTAGTCTTTGTATGGCAGCCATTGATGCTTACTGTTGTTTGTTTCCAGTTTATTTGTTGTTTGCTGATGTAGGCTTACCATTAAACAGAAGAAACAAGATTAACATTAGTTTTTGAAGTTTGTGAATGACAGATATAACATGCAAGTGGAAAGGAGTCCGGATGGGACAGAACCCGTGCTGCTAAAGGTTGACTACTTACATGGTGCTAAAGACTGACAACTTACTCCAGAGCAACTCAATTGCTGTCTGATGGACAGCACAACCTGATAGGACAGAACTATGATGATTGGACTTGACTCAGAATGGAAACCGGATTCTACGTTTGATGGGTTTTGAAATAGAAACAAAGTTTCAAGTGTCACGATCAGCCTTTGATTTGGGCCTGATCACCCCATTGGTATTTGGCGACACATTGTAGCTGCATGAGCAAGTACCAAAACAAAATTGTTGTACAGATGTGAGGGAGTTGGGAGTTAGGGATGGCTGACGTTCAGGATTATAGCACAAGAGGGGGAGGGGAAGGGGGTCCCGATTGTCCCACTAACAGATACAGAATGCTAAGAGGAATCTTACAAAATTGAAATGTGAATATGTACATACACGATTTATGGCATCAAAGTAAAGAGCCGCTAATTTCTTTCAGATTTAACGGTGATGATGATACGCGAAGAACAAGGGTGTAAGCAGCAAGCCACAGTCGATGTTGATGATCCGTACTGCCCTGTAAAACCGGAATTTGAGCCGGAGACAATGTTGTCCCTGGTGGAGTTGGTGCTTACAACGAGTAGTGCCACAGCATCCTTCAAAGCCCCATCTGCTTTGTATGAAGCCACTCTTAAATATGACTCGGGCAAAGATCACGTGCTCTTTGAACACCTACAGTGGTGCATATACAATTTGCCGGACTGGACAGGACACCAGCCTGAGGAAAAGGCAGCCAAGATGACGGGGAAAGCATTTGAAACAAGGCGTAGAACCCTTGCCCAGGTTCTCGGGATCAAACCTTCTGTGATCATAGCCACCAAGACCTGGGTGATGATGACATGCAAAGTAAACGGGTGTAAGCAACAGTACTCCTCTAAGAGAGGTTTGAAGAATCACCTAGCAACAATCCATGGGAAAATGTCTGTGATGTGTGTCCTGTGTGAGGGAAATCAAGTGTTCCGGGATCCCAACACCTTGCACCGACATATCCAGGACAAGCACCGGCAGGCCTTCAAGATGTTGGACAGGGACTTTGCCAGTGACTCTAACTGTTTCTGGATGTCAATGGACCCTGCTGTCTTCATCCAGGGAATTTCGACTCCAAGCCTGAAGAGCGACCTGACCAGATACACGCAATATCTGGTCATAGAGCATGCTCGGACGGAAGCCAACTCTTTCAGATCAGCCCTGGAATGGAAAGAGGGTTGGGAACATGCCCTGCAGGCAATGAACAAACAGGCCAACCTACATGTAGATGATCCGTACCGCCCGGGAAAACCAGAATTTGAGCCGGAGACGATGCAGTGTTTTCTCAAGCACGCGGCATCGCGCACATCATTCGAGCCATGACGCATACAACTATTGAGAACACGTTCCAAATGGCGCACGGATATTATTTAGGACGCAAGATATATTTGAAAAGGCGTCCGCCAGTGGAATCTAATTGATAGTTTAATACCTTTTATTAAAATACGCCAGTACATGCGTAATCCTAAATCGAACGTCTTCTATCACGCTCGTTTCGTTTTTCACTGTCAACAGATACGATAGCAGTAGACTTCCGCTTGTCATGCGCAGTTATCATTTCCGCAGGAACTTTGATTATCTGTAATAACGATACTCTTGTGGCTGTGTAAACGAGTCCAACTATGTTATACAGGTTGTTCATCCTTCCCTGCGATTGCGCATTCGCGTGTACTTTCGAATTACAATCGCGCTTGTCTTCCGGAATAAAACATCGCCATTAATGAAGTCAAAGGTAAATTTATCATTTGCTCGTCAAATTGCGACCTATTTCGGAAAATCTTGGCTGTTTGATGACCCCGTCGCGAAGACATAGCGTTAGAAACCGACTGCAGTTCTGCTGCAGTTTCAGGACGAGTCACTTCGGCAAGTCACATTTGTACGTATTCGTTCGACGAGGCAGTTTCGTTATCTCATGATAGTACTAATTTTAACACCCTAATTAAAAATAAACATTTGAAACACGTGCATTGAATAATCCACACAAAATGTTGGTAGAATTGTAAATCGTTGTGTGAAAAGGAAGAATTGTAAATGCTGATCTCAACAGTAACTTGTGGCATCCCACTGACCTATTTTCACAAAATCACTTACAAAATTAATTACACAAAATTAATTCATTGATAAAATTAATAGTTTGTGGTTTTTTAAAGAGCCAAGGTTCATGTTGCCCTTCATTCACATCCCAGTTCATGTTCTCAAGACCAAATATTGCAATTACTAAGTTTCATAGCGCCTGTAGCCGGAAATTGCCATTGTTCAAGTGGAATACTGCATGGTTACTGAGTATGTTAAATATTCCTTATCTTTGCATGTAGATTTCCTGACATGGCAACAATTCACAAGAATACAGCAATTGATCACATGTGTACATGAACAAATATAATAGGTTATTTGCATTGAGACATTTCTGTCAAAACTAACAGACAAGTGAATCAGACACAGTGACACTGAAATCCCTCTGTGTTTCTCTCATTGAAACATTAAATGAATGCTTGCCTACGCAGAATGATACGACCCTTCCTGATTCACAAGCAAAACAATTTGTCCCCAACTTTCAAAGTCAAGTTGGTCCCTCCAGTTACCTTTTCTGGAGAAAACACTGCATTACCCAATCACCCTCATGTCAGTAATATAAGCTTCCAATGGAAATCATATAGTAAAAAAGTCTGAGTTTAAATCATAGTGCTGTTTCAATTAATCAAATTTGCACCATATGCCCTGAAAAATCGATTAATTGATCAATAAATTTTGTGATCGATCTTGAAATAATTAATTTAATAATGTCATATTTCACGTCATAATTTTTGCTTTTGTTTTAACTGCATCTTGTTAATTGAGGTGATAAATTTGAGATAAATGTATTCAAATTACTGATATTTTAATTGTTTAAAGAATTTGAAAAAAACACAAAAACAATGAACAAGATAGGTTGTTTTAATTTCCGTTTTTTTTCTTTCTTTAGAAATGCATCCAGAATTAATCAACCATCAATCATTTGTGTATAAGTGATGATCGAACACAAACTCTAAAGTGCTTCTCAGCCCTATTAAATCATTCAGTAATTATTACTATTGGTACTAGTAATAATACACAAGAGATATCAGTGAGTGAGTGATTTGAGATTTTATGCAGTTTTCGGCAATCTTTCAGCCACATCACCATGGTCTCACCAACATCAATTCATGGTGGTGTCAAGGCTACAGGAGATATCAAAAGCAAAGATTACAATAACTTGACTCCTGAAAAGTGAACATTACCTGCAAATAGCTTGGACATCCTGATAGGGACGACACAGATCCCAAACTTCTTGGCGTGTTCTGCTGCTGCATGAGCTGCAGCCTCCGCTTTCTTGTTCCGTTTCTTATTTTGGATTTCATGGTCTTTAAGGTGGGTACCAGCTGCAAGTTAAAAGTCTGACCTAACTCCTCAGTTAATAATACATCATTAAAATAATAATATTATGAATAAACATTCCATCTTTTATTACAACCTCCACCCAGCAAACGTTACATCAGAAAAAACTTCACCAAAAATAGATTTTGTGAGGTAGAAACGAGCAGGACCAACAGGTGGGTTCTGGCAGCAGATACTGTTCCATACTTAAACATGTGAATGGATCGAAGTCTGAGGATATGGGTGTGCAAAAGTATCCAGACAATTGCTCAAATTAATAGAGGATAATCAAGATGACAAGTGTGAATCTGATCCCCATGACCCGCAAGACAGAAAAGCAAAAGGAAGAGTTCGCGAACGGAGAACTCACCATGAGGGAATACCTCAGTGCCATGGGGCACCGTTTCAAAGCTCGAGTTGACATGTAAAGTTTCATGTCTCATGAGTTTACGCAGTGATGACTATTGGTACTTTATGTTTTTATGAATGCATAATATCCTGTTCAACATCCTACTTCCACCTCCCAGTGCTGAACAGGGGTAAACAGATTTATTCTGGCGAACGGAAGAGGTGTTTACTTAAGTGTTTACTTAAGCAATATTCTGCTTGAGTGCATCGCTCGATTGCTGATAAGACTTCGCTCAACATTAAAAAAAATCTGCTCACGTGATTTATCAATCAGCACAAATCGAGAACGCTGGACCACAGAAATGCAACAAGCCGACCATCACTGTCCGGTCAACTGAAACCCTAAATGGAAGGACAATGGTTGGTTGGATTTATAATGGGGCTCTGCAATCTTTCAGCTATATGCCCACTTTTGCCAGCTGATTGCAGGAAGAAAGCCTGCATCACCAGAGGTGAGCTGTACGATGTAGTGAAACTTGCGAACTATGGTTGGTACTGATAAACCAGTGGTGATATCACCATGTGGCAGGGCATCATAGGATCACTGCATGTAGAAATTTACTCACCAGTGCAGAGAAACTTGCCCAGCCCGCAATAGTGGAAATCAAACCCAGCCCCTTAGATCGGGAGGCAAACGCTCAACTGACTGAACTTCCCAGCTGCCCCCAGGACCAATGGAAATGTTGCCTGACAAAGATTTGTGATGAAAATCCTACCTTCTGAGTGTCTAGACTTGACGCTTGATCTTGATGGGCCTTTAGGACTGGCTGAAGGTTCACCCTTCTTAACCTTCGGTGTCATAGACTGTCCTCCTATCAGCTGTTCTTTGCTGGGTCGACCAACTTTTAATTCCTTGCTCGCTGACATTGAAGGACTCTCTGCCCCGGCTAATTTGCCTAATCGACCAAAAGTTCTGAAAATAGCACAACATTAGCAATAAATAACCAAGTACAAGTACGGGGTATATACAATTTAAAAAGGAATAAATACAAAGCGTGGAAAACCAAGACGTTAAAAATGAATGTCCTGGTATAAGGATTGTCAGAACTAGCCATATGAGCATATTTTAAGAAAGAATGTTTTCATGCAATAACGTAACTACTGAAAATTTACCATTTATCTTAATGATCAGGTGAAAATTTAATGCTGAAGTTCACTGAATTTTAGAAAAATGTGCTTCATGTGAAATTTTCCTCAAAATCTTAAATTCGTGATGCATCGGCACATGCAGCATTTGCACATGTTGATTGTCACTTCAAACACGCACACATGGGCAAGTGATATGTGTGCAAACGTGTTATGTGGATTTTTGGATACACTGTTCCTGGTAATCAATACTGGTTTCACTATGTTTGACCTTTAACTTCTTTGAGTACCAGTAGTGTATATGAGAGGAGAAACATAAAGTGATAATAATGCAGTCAGAATGTCCTGCACTGAAAACTGTCACTTTAGACTACACTCAGCCCTCGTTAATCCGCCCTCTTCTTTAATCCGGCATAAATTTTGGGAACCACAATTTGCAATTTGCCCTTGTTGATCCGACATTTTTGTCTGCAACCATCTACGTCGGATTAACGGGGGCTGACTGTAGCAATGAAACCTGCACAAGCAACAGATCACGTGAGTGACCAGAAGCAATCGTACCTGACATCCGGGCTCACACTGAGGACATCCTTGTTTGTGAAGGCCATGAGAGCGTTGGGGCTGACTGCCGCAGTCATGTCATCGTTCAGGGACATAGCACTGGCCATAGACCCTCCCTTATTTTCCTGGTCTTGATGACCTTGTTCAGACATCTTGTCATCATCAAAGTCATCATCGTCTCCCCGGTATTTGGCTACAAAGG
>JAUELE010230333.1:0-20977 GCA_031471655.1 Diodora aspera | reverse complement strand
GCATATATACTGGCGTATTATAGCATTGGTTGTTTTTGACGACCGGACGACTGGTAATTTCGAGCACTGCTTTATAAATGATAATACTTGCCCACGGGCAAGTTACGGTAAGGACTTTTGTTGCCCGCTTTGTGGTTTTACTTTCCCCGGGAAAAAAAACCCAGTGCTTCCTGGGGCTATGTGGCTCTGGATCCTCATGTGACGCTCTTTGAACATAGCACTCTGAAATTGCCTTTGCTATCCCCATAATCTGTACCTTGGTGATAGAGTTATGCAACTTACCTTCTTCATCTTCCTCACTCATGGGCCCGGGAATGGGGGTCTCCCCATTTTTCAAACAGCGGTGAATGTATGCAGCTTTCCACTTGGCATACTTGCTATTCTTTTCAATCTGATATAGAAAAAAACCCCAGTCAGACGAGAATAATCTTAAAGATTTGTCATATCCTATTTGTAACAAATCATGTAAATCATATTCAAGTGACTTGTTTGAGCTTAAACATCGTTTTAAATGACTGGTTATGACTTGCCTGGAGTTAAAGTTTTGCACTGTAGTTATCATTCTTCAGCTTTACCACCAGTATGAACTGTGTTGCAACATGCAGAACATTCAATTTTCTTGTTTTAATCTAAACACTCCAAATAGTAACAACATGCACACAATATATAATACTTACATCCTCCGAAAGTTCCCCGAATACAGTCAGTGTATCAAACAACATGCCGGCAGTGTAGAATGACTTCACAACATTCCTTCAACAAAAGTAAATCAAGCTGATGACATATAGTAGGTAATAATTCAATAAGAGGCTGATTTGGGCATTAAATTTTTGTTTTTTCAACATTACCTCCAGTAAAAAGAGCTTTCCGGGGCAAGGAAATCCCACTGTCTGTCACCTGGGTCCAGCAAGAAACTGAAGTCGGACAATTAAAAATGTCAATTCAAGATGCCCATGGTCAAGCACACTACAGTATCCATTCCACCCCTCCCCACCAGTATTAATTAAATTAGAAAGGAGGGTAACTGTAAGTATGGTTTAGAATCTTGCATGTAAAAATGGCACTCATACCTGCCCTTGGGCAAGTAAGTGCTTTAAAAATGTCCTTATCTCTGACTCTTCATGATTGTTATGCAGATGTTCTTGAAGCAGCCATAAAATATCTACTTGCTCTGCAACATTAGCCAATGAGGAAATTCTTTATAAACATTTGGGAAAGAGTTCAAAGTTCAAACCAACTATTACTCTTGTGCATCTGAAAAAAAGGAGATCCTCACGGTACCGAAGAAGGAACTAAGAGCTTAAATCTGATGGCCTGATGAAGGTTCCACCTCCAGGTGTTGAAACTAGTCACAATAAAACTGCTTACCACCTCCTACTTGTTTCAGATAGATTATGATTGGGAGCACCTCTTTCTAATTTATTGCTCTCAATGGGTAAAATTAGTTTAATTTCTAAAAGACTTTGTAAATTAATATAAATACATCACATTTGTTAACTTCAGGCTTTGATTTGGATACAAGTTTACAAGGTTCCCCATGATATAAGGTACTGGTTTCAACCTGTCACATGCAACAGGTTGACCAAATGTCAATCTGTCACTTTTACAGAGTTAACCTGAATACCCTAATATCTTACTATAAAGACAAGTACAGTCGACTCCCACTGTCTCAAACTCCTGAGTTTTGAATATCAGCCATATCTCGAACCATACTGTCAGTCCCGACTGTCTGTCACTATATTAACATTAAATTTATACATATATCTCAAACTTCTAAATTTATCTACATACGATAACCTTAACTCAAATGTTGATCCCCAAAGCATAATTAACTACATATTTTGTACCTCAATCTCGAACTTCACGATGACTGCCTAAGCGGCGACATCAGCCTAATGGTTGTGTAAACAAAGATTCGATTGAGTTGTTGTCTTTACCTGTTATTAGTTTATGCAAAGCAAATTAACAATTACCAACTCAATGTTCCAGATTTTTGAGTATCTTAACTGAGTGCCACTTCCAGAACAGGTTAATCCAATGTGGAAATGCACGAGGACGTTCCAAAAAACTCTTGAGCATGTATTTGAATTCTCGAATAACACAATATCTTAAACATTTCTAGGCGGCCCCAACAGGTTTGAGATAGAGGGAGTCAACTGCAGATTGAATGTTCGGGCAAGTATGTTTGTGGATCACAAATGCATTCCTAATTTTAACATCCAGCACTAAATGTTCTTAGGTTTTTGAAAGGACAAAGAGTGCGTTCACAATTAGGTCATGTCAGAAAAGTGAAAAATCTGTGATACCAAACTAAAGTAAATGTCTTGGATGACAATACATGACAAGTCCAAGGATACAGAAGATTTCTTTCCAATCTGTCTCCTCACATTTTGACTTGTCTGGGTAAACCCTGTAAGTCAATGCAAAACTATGATTAGCAACAGGATGCTCTGATTCCATTTATCTAATGATCATTAGTTGTGATTTGAAACTCAATCTTTTAAATCTCAACCCTCACTTACTTGTTAAACCGCCCTGCCCTATCTTCATTGTCAGCATACAAAAAAACCTTGAGGGCATAGTTCTCCAGGTGAGCCTGGCCTACTACCTCACTTTGTATGGAGTCATTCTCATATAGTTCCTTCTTGGCCTGAAAGTAAACATTATATGATTGTAGAAGTCAACATGTGAGGATGATGTTTAAAGTTGCAAGGGCAATATTTCAGCCATAGCACGAACAACATGATGCAAGGTACACACTGAGGGAAATACAATTCATTTAAACAAAAATAACCTGGTGACAGAAACCGCTGACATTATTGCAGGGTACGTTTTGTTTTAAAATTTCTGATTAGCAATTTTGCACTCAGGATGAAAATGATTAGTATTTGAAGTGAATTGATCACCATTGTGATCTTATCATTGTAATTGATTAGCAATCAGCTGAAATTGACAACCAAATTGCAATGCAAACCAGTACATAACATACCCTAACATAAGCTCCAATGCCATTCAGTGGCAAGAAGAAAAGAAATCAAACATCAAGAATACAGGTAGTTAACAGATACCATACAAGATTGTCCCCAATTCTAGATACAACAGAACTTGCTCTCCACATACAGAGAGCCCTCCACATAGCATGTCTGCTCTTTGTAAACATCCTGCCGCCGCAGTGTTTCAAGGTGGGTAGGAGGCGACAAAGTTTGTCAGATGAGGTCCAAAACATTATTCTAGAAATGTACAAAGCTGGATTTAAGCAGGCAGATATTGCTGAAGCTATTCAAAGGGACCAGAGCACTATTTCCAAGTTTTTGAAGAGGAATTCTTTGTGCAGATGTGGAGAAAATGACAGAAGACCGGGTAGGCCTAGCATTTGGACCGACGTAGGGACAGGGTGTTATCTCGTGGGTGAAATACAACAGAATAAAATCTTCAGAGGACATAACCAACATTTTGAATGATTCTTTACTATCTAGAGTAAGAGAACAATTCAAAGACATCTTCTTCTGTTGTATTTCACCACACGAGATAACACCCTGTTCCCACGCTCGGTCAAAACTCTCGAACTTAATGACATAATTATGGCACGTCACTGTAAGTGGAAAGGGCTCGTGGCAAGAGTCTGTCTTTGAATGAAACCGAGTGAGTAATGCGATATTTTACGTGGTTTTCGGCAATATTTCAGTCATATAACCAGGGCGCCGCCACCATCGCATTGTTGTCAGGGTTCACACTCTGGGTTGGGAGAGAGGTAGCGGGCCGGGTTCGAACCCGAAACCCTCAAGAATGGCCGATTATTAGGCCGACACGCTAACCAATGCGTCATGCCGAGCCCAGCGTTATACGTATTGTAATTCAGCTCAGACCCCATAGTATTTGATTAAAAGGTTAGTCGAGTCGCGATGACGTTTAACGTTGCAAGATTAATGTTTCAGCCATAACGCAAGGTGGTGAGGAAGGTGCACAACGGGGATAAGGAGTGTGGGTGATTTGGGGTTTTACGTGGTTTTCGGCAATCTTTCAGCCACATCGCCAAGGTCTCACCAACATCACGTCGGCGTCGGGGCTTCTGTCTCTCCGGGCTGAAAGAGAGGTGCCTGGGGCGGGACTCGAACCATAACCGCCAAGGCTGGCAGATTGCTAAGCCGACGCGCCAACCAATGCGACCTCCCGCGCCCAGATGCTAAGATGAAGTAAGTCTGCTATACTGAACACGATAAATTCAGTACCGATAGATTATGATCAGTATGCTTATCAACTTGCATTGCGGAAAGTGACATAACGCTCTCACTTTTCTTTCTTGCAATTGTCTCTCCCACACGAAGACACATATGGAAGACAATCACGGTGCGATGTGTCCTGGGCCTTGTTTCACAAAGCGATCTTAGCGCTAAGTTAATTATAAACTCTTAAGATCAACTTTTTAAACCATCTTTTAACCATCACTCCAGTTGACAAAACAATTTGTAGCTGTACAAAATGTCCTAAAGTTACCCATAGATTGTGTTAAGAAATATGGACAAATGTTCACACTGGTTTTTAAATTAACCGAGTCGCTAAGATTGATCTTAACCAAGATCACTTTGTGAAACAGGGCCAAGCATTCGAACAGTCATGGGTTCGAATCCCAACCGGATATATATCTTGCAGATCGTAGTTAGCCTAATATTACGTCATGCTGATATAGCTTAAAGATTGCTGAAATCCACGTTAAATTTAAAGATCCCTCAATGACATGGAGTAAGAATCTGGAGACAAGTTCTGAAAATACATTTCATGATCATCATCGTCACAGATCCGCCACTAGACACTCAAAACAGTGCCTCGATTACCAGTCAACTCTGTATGATGCACGTATTCTACTCTTTATAACAGGAACACTCAACGAACTCATTGTTCAATTCATATTACATCATGTTAATCAGATTCTCACTATCAGTGCTAAAGAAGTTAAGAAACATCGTGCTCGGTGGATGGGTAACCGGTTCAAGTTGTAAAACTCGAGGCCCTCAATGGTACGCCCTACCTCATTCTGATACATTAACGATGCCAGCGATATCTACATTAGACAAGTTTCTTGGCCTCCGTTTACCCTGCTGAAATTGGGTACCTGGTAGTAGAGCGGTGGTAATGGGTCAGGTTAACACGTTCCAAGCAGCTTGGCTTGTATATTCTCCTGCGAGTTGACGAATGGACTCTTCAATGAGGCAATAACCGGCATGGCGGATCCGGGGGGTCCAGGGGGTCCGGACCCTCCTCTTGAAAATCAGTTACGGAAAATTGCATATTAAATAGTCCTCGAACCCCGGATGGGACTGACATTTTGCATGTTCACTCCCTCCCCCTTCTTTCCAAAATCCTGCATCTGCCCCTGACTGGGGTGAAAAAGAGTGGATCTCGGAGCATGCACCATTGTATAGATTAAGTACGCACATTCAGTGACGCATCCCACGCCTCTGACTGGCCAAAACCATTTTCAGGCCAGACTTTGAAAACAATGAGAGATTTGTTCACAAAGCTTGGTACATACATCCTTCAGATACTGTAGATGTACCTTATGTTAATCATGTAGCGGCATAGTGGTCTAGCTGTGGCTTTTGCTGCTTTTAATTTTCTTAAACAATTTTACGTAATGTTTACGTTTTCTGGAAAACAAGTTCCAAAATAGGATAACTCAGAAGGCTCCTGAACGTTTTGACATTTCTTCATGAAACTTTGTAGGTACATCTGGCAAGTGGCCCAGTTTTGCCTTTTACTACTAGGAATTATGTCAAATGGTTTAAATTTCAGTTTCAATGGCAACAGTTTGGACATTTTTTTCACAGTATGCTTGGTTATTGGACCATTGTTGTGAAACCAATCATGATTATTTATTAAAACTTTGTGTGTACATGAGACTAGTAATCTAGTTGTGCCATTCACTACTATGGATTTATGTTATTTTTTTCTTGGATATTGCAAAACAAAGTTTGACTCTGTCTCAAATAGGTTAAAGATCGTTTTCAGACCATCATTTCTGAAACATTCATCTTGAGAAAGCTGTCCCAGCATTGAATCCTGCATTGTTGATACATTATGTTTCCAAGTGTGTCATCCTATTTTCTATGTACTTTTGTAGTAAATAATGAGATAGTTCATTCAAATCAGTAACTTTAGCCCCATGGCGGGGGATATTGCTGACTCTGTCTGCTTATTATTATTATTATTATTATTATCATTATTAACGCCATCGTTATCACTTCTTCTTCTTATTATTATTAAGGCCATCGTCATCAGTTATTATTATTAGTAGTACGATACAAACAGTAAACAATATTATCCAATCTCTTTCTAAACGCACGTGTATTTGCGTCACTCTACATCAAAAGTCTCTGCAATCATGGATTGTCATCTGGCTCGGTGATGCTAAAAAACGCTCTTTTGAATACTCTCTCTCTTACACTGTGCAATATATGGTTGTGCTTCTACAGTTGTATTTTAAAGCTCTGGTATCTTTTCGTTTGGACATCAATATATAGATATATTAGCAAAGGCAGTGGTGATGGTAGTGTCAGTAGTAGAAGTGGTAGTAATAATAGAAGTGGATATGGTGGTAGTTGTAACAATAATCGTGGAATGGACATTTATTGTTGCCGTTGAAACTCATGAGTGATTAAGTACAGATATCTCATACAAACCAACTGTACGTATCTGACATCATCAACTATGTTAAGAGAATATCGACATATTTCCAAACCCATTACCAAATAGAACAACATTTTAATTGCAAATCCAAACCGCAAATATAATTTGGTTCATGTGCAGAGCTCTTCCTCATATAAACCATCAGATTACAGTGATGATGGTTGTAAAATATTTCTAAATATTTAAATAATCGAGAATGACATTCTTTTTAATCATTCAGCACACGTTGAAAACGTTTGAGACAAGATCTGCCGTTTACAAAACTGCGTTATTCTCAGAGTAAAACCTTTGGTGATGTACGTGTGTTACAACACATGCGCTCTGCTTTCTTCTTCATCTTCAAAGAGCCTCGGAGGCTGTACTCCAAAGGAAATCTTGATGAAGCTCTCGTGTCAAAGCAACCACTTGGTATCTGCAACCAATCAGAACCGTGAATGCTTAACGCACGTGCTGAGGAGCTTTGTGTACTATTTATTTGAATGTCTAAGTCCTTAACAAGCTCTAGAATATGCCAACAAACTTCAGCAGTCGTATAAACAAATCCTCATCTAAATACTCCCAAAGCTCCGCACTGGCTCCAAACAGGATGACTGTTTTTCTTTGAACGGCAAAAAGAAAATCTTTTCTCTCCAGAGAGGTATATGTGAAAGTTACTGCTGACAGGCTAAATAGACTTGGACTCAGAAGAAAACCCTGTAGGCTACTGAATGTGTTAAATAAAGCATCTATTTGAAACAAACTCTTAAAATAGTGTTGAAATATTATCGTACGAATGTGACATTTAAGTGTTTCTGGTTTTATGTCAACTTGTATTAACGTCTTAGTTTTCAAAAATATACAGGTGCAAGCTGTTATAAATCGCGATATAATGTTTGTTTTCTTGCAAAATTCATTGTAAAATATATTTCAGTCCAAATGTGATGCAGATGTAAATATGTACAAAATATGATATAATGCTTGAAACAGTACAATACAAAATATGATGTTAATGTCAGTGTACATAAGGAAAAGAGAATGATTTCTCTATTTTATATATAGTAGATTCATACACAAATATACATGTAACTGCATTATTTCCATTTGAATATTTAAAAGTCTGGTGTTAGTCCTGCGCCATGACGTCGACTGTGAAATCAATTGGGTTTTTTTTGGGCAAGCTAGTCTAGTTTCTTATTAAAGCATGTCTAAGTTCCTTGAAAGTAGCAGAGGAGAGTAGGCTCCTTTTCAGTAAAAAATAAAATAATAAAAACTGGAAGTTTTCATAGACTAAGTGTAAGTCTAGTCTGATGTTAATGATTGCATATAAATTAGAACTACAGTCTACTACGTCTCTTTCTTGATTTTCGTACTATCTTTTAAAGACAGTTATATTATCATGAAACGAATATTATATTTTAATATGGAACATCACGTCACCATGTTTACTGTCATCAATAAAATATGAAGATGTCACAGGAATTTGTAGACGATCAATACTAAAGTCACCACAAGACAGTCAAACTTGTTTCCATGATTAAATATGTCTTTGAAATCCATCTGACTGCTCATTGCTAATTTTACCACGTTGTCGACACGGACGTCGCTGCAGCTCTCAACGTCTTTGTTATTAGTTAACCCTTGCACAGGAAGATACATAAAATTACCTGCTGGCAGCGATTTGTTTATGTACGTGAGATGATAAGGTAACCCCAAAGACACTAAGTTGACACCCACGCTTCCAGATCGCTGCAACCTTGGTGCATATGCTGGTTGATTTCCCTCGAGTGGGGTTCTGCCATGAACCCACCGAACCCTGTTATTTCGTGTGTGTACATGGGTCATGCCATGATACTGCTTTGTATATTTTTGTATTTATTAAATTCAGCTGTTGTATACTTTGGAATTCCGTCGTAATGGCCTGAAATATCAGAGAGATACGGTGTAATCTGACCTTTAACATGATTACATCGTTGGGGTTATATGCTGTGGGATTTATCAAATTCTTGCTGGTTGCCATGCACACGTTCATGTTACATATTAAATTGAAACGGAACTGACATTGTCAAATCAATTTCAAACACTTTCAGATATAAAAAACGATTTTTGATAAAGTTAAAATTAGTTTATAACCCATCCTTTCAGGATACGTATTTTAACAGAATATTTGTTTGGTAAATAAAAAACAATAGGATTATTGTTTATACATGCAACTAAAAGTAAGATCTTCAAATCTAGTGGAGAACATTTTGGAGTAGATTATTCTCGGACTTATTCTTATTCTTGAGCTCAGTAGGTTATTCGTGGTCTATTGATATGTCATAGGACGGTATAATGTCAAGGCACAGATGTTATAGAGTAAAATATACGTAAAACAGTGGTCAAATATTACTCCTCTGGAGATGAATTTCCTTTCTAAACAAGCTAAAGGATAGATGGCGTCCAGGGTCCTGTTTCACAAAACGATCTTAGTTAAGATCAATCTCAGTGACTCGGTTAATTTTAAAATTTGCATGTAAACAGTTCCGATTTCTCAAAAACAATCTGCGAGTGGTTTTAAGACATGTAGTACAACTTGAAGTTGTTTTGTCAACTGGAATTATGGTTAAAACTTGGTTTAAAAAGTTTATCTAAAGAGTTTACGATCACCTTAGCATTAATATTGCTTTGTGAAACAGGGCCCTGTTCGACTCTCGGTCATGAACAAAAATCAATTGCCCCAGTTCTATGAATATGCTAGGCCAAGCTCGCTTGCTAATATCATCTCACTGAAATGGTAAAGTAAGACAAGCATTTAGACGAAAAACAGTGTCGAATGTTTTATCTTGTATCCAATCCACCAAGACTACATTATATTTAGTACTATGGACAACCGTTTGGTAACGCGAGTTTCATCAGAGAACAAGATTTCAATGAATGGTCCCATGGCTTAATTCAATACGACGTTGGGGTTGTTCCCTTTGTAATGAAATTATGTCAGGATTTCTCCGCGCCAGCAGTCAACGACCAGTAAGCCCGACACCAAATCAATATCTACTTTCAAACCCGTATCATACTATCCCCCAACATCAAACGGCACTAAGATCATGATGACTGTCCTACATATATTCCGGCAAAAATCATCCCAATTTGTGCCAGATAAGCTTATTCAGACATTCGTATGTAACGAGCGTATAATGTATACAGGGAGAAAATAGCACGTAATTCTAGTGTCTGGGTCAAACGGAATCAATCCGATTATCCTCTAGGCTCCGAGATTATTTATCGATGTTGCATGATGAAAACGCCACTAATTGTATGCCTACGTGTAGTTGATATCTCCATCATCATTCGGCCTCAATAGTCCTTTAGGGTCATGGAGCGCCTCGATATAGTACAACACACCAAATTTGCATATTGGCGTCCAAATAATTTTAACGCTTTTTGAACCCAATATGACAGGTCATTCAACAGATTCGGGTGTTATTAAATGTAACTTAATTCATATCAAGATAAACCAACTTCACAAAGAATGGATATTTCTTGCAATGTATATTCAACACACATCTATGTTTGTTATTCAACCGTTAATGAAGGTCTTGGTATCCTTTCATTTTGACCGCAGTATAGCTAGGTACCGTGTCGTTTTTGTCAACAGCAGTAACGGCACAGAAAATGGGACTTCAACTAAATATAATATACACTATACCAGAAAGTAGAGGATATTGGTGATCATAGCTTCTGATGCAAAGGTGCAAACGTAGCGATACCATTCCCAAAACTGTGTTTTAAACCTGTGAAAGCTGAAAGGTTTGAATATTAATTAAGTAATTTTACTTTATGTCTAAACATTTGGCAGAAAAAGCCTCACATTTAAAGGCATCATAACATTAATCAGCATTAATTTTTAACACAAATGTAGAAGAAATAAAAGTTGGTATAATTCCTTAACACCAGGGCGTGTATAGTATTGGCAAATGCGAATGATGTGATTATCTATTGAGGAGTAAGTGTTCAGATCTAACAGTGCCCAATGGTTGCTGTTATTCGACTGTGGAATACCGGCTCGTCAGAGAAGTTGGGGTCAAATCAGAAGTCTTCATTTTGCAACCAACGTCACTATAATATCTGATAAAACCCCCTCTGTTGGCCAGACATGCACGTATTCTTCGAGTCATGTTTCTGATCAGTTGACCAATGTCAGCTTGACTCATTCCGTTTCACTCATCAGTGACATCTAGTTCGAATCGCGCACGTTCCTTTTGTCATAGCTGGCACTTTTCGGCATCAGTTTTCACGTTTACTGTCCATGAAGACCTGATGAAAGTGTTTTCATTTGTTTGTGTTTGCATAAGTGTCTTCTTTATTTTGATACGTAAAGGTGAATTTCTGGAAACCTTCTTTGGTGAGTGAAAGACGGACCACATCGGATGTCAGTAGGTGTCGGTTAAGGCATCTCGTTAGTCTCGCATCGTGTCTACCAGTACCAGAGTTTAGATATTTTCATGTTTTGCGCCTCATTCTTGTTGCCATTGATTGCTATATATTCATTCAAGACAACATTGATTCAACACTTTCAATGTCACTTCAAGGAGGAATAACGACATATTGTCGTGGTTAAAGAGAGATTCATATAATATGTAAATAAATGTCTGATTTAGCATGAAGACAAGTTCTGTCTTCCAACGACTGCACGCTTAAGTCAAGTAGACTGAAACCCAACACTCCAGCTCTATTGACGGCAAGTCAATGGTGACTTTACAGCAAAATCAAATATTCATTTAAGCCTGGCACTAACTTAAAACAGAAGGACAAAGAAGCCTAGAACAGGTGTGTACCGATAGAGAGACTGTTATTGATTACAGGTGACAACGGGAGATTGCATATCTTAGCTCAAGGCTGACGTCCAGCTGACAATGACTAAATGACATGCCATCGATCTCTTGTAAATCCGGATTCTAAATCTGAATTATGCATGGGCAATAGTGCTGTAATATGAGACAATCTTTTTAAAACTTATTCAATTTCAGCTAAGGCATGAATTAGATAATACCGTTTTTTACGTCATGAATTGAAGATTCAATAAAATATACATGTTAGGACCTTCATAACAACGGTGTGCTGAGTATTAGAGAGATAGTTTTAACCATCGTTTGCACCACATAAAATTGTGTGTTGAGAGGTACATAGGTTGGCGATAGGGTAGTCCGGTAAAACTGCCGGGCAAAGGAAATTACTCGTCTTTGTGATTGATAACAATAACAAATTAAAAAGGAAATTCATGTTCAATTGAAGTATATGTGACAATAGATGATATTCGGGATATTTACCTTAAAAGTGTTTGGTCGAACATTTTCAAAAAACCCAAAAGGAAATCCATGTTGAATTGAAGTAAATATTTAATAGACTGACCATAGACGATATTTCGGGATAATTACTTTATAAGTATTTCGGCGAACATTTTCCAAAAAAAAGACAATCCATGTTGAATTGAAGTATATATTTAATAGACTGACCATAGACGATATTTCGAGTTCATCACCTTAGAAGTATTTGGGCCAACATTTTCAGTTTGGTTATTTTATCTTGTCTTTTCAGATGTATTTTTTGCAATAATTTTTCAGTGTATGCATTTTCTTTTGCCCGCCAGTGTATATAATCCGTTATAATAAATGTTAACTCCAAACCTCTGCTCGACATACCGATTGCAATAAGTAACATCGGAAATCAGAGCAATTTCTTCCATAGGAATTCATCCACTTTCGTAAAATGTGACACAAAATCTCATTTATGCCAAATAAATCTCAAAGTATTAATAAAATACACTAAGCGTGAAAAATTAATTGTATTACACGTTAGACTGGCTAATTTCAAAATACTGTAAATTATTTTGCAGTGTTGTCAATTAGAGCTGATACTGGTACAACTCCTTACACGGCACAGCGGAGACAGGACAAACTCAATTTGCCCAATAGATTGATGTCTATTTGATTTGTCTCTCTATTTGTATTTTGATCCCTTTATTGCAGTTTGATGATAATTTACTGCAATATGTACCTCGACCTTGTCCCTGGAGAGAGAGACGACACGGAGGGATTAAGCCCCGGACCCATTGTAACTAATGATTCGATAATGGCACCATATATCACTAAATTTTTTTCAACTGTCGTACGAGGCTAGATAGGCTGTGAAAGTCGTGGGGCGTCAGAAAAAAAACAATTTTTCAAGCCGGCTTTTGCAAATGATCGATTCAGCCCAAGAAATAAATGGTAGAATGATAAACGACTGAAGAAGAGGGAATAAAACTGCTTGGAGGGTCTCGTTTATATTAGAAAATAATGCCCGTTTTTTTAGCAACATGCGGCGCGACCATCGCCGGCAATCAAGTATTAGCCGTTTAAATGTGAGGGCTCTCCATGCTATTGTAATATTGCAGGAAGAGGGACATTCGAAACCCATTAAAATAAGACGGTTACTACTGGTGATTTATGTGCAGCGCTTTTATTTTCACATAACGGTCGGTTCTCTTCTCCTATACTCCACAGTGCTTCTGTCATTGTGAGTTTTAACATTCTAGACGAAGGTTGGGACACTCTACTTGTAAAATGGGATGCGAGGTGGACCATGCATGTGATAAAATGTTCTACATGGACGTTTGGATTTACTATGAATTCCCGACATGATAAGGTATGTGTTTGTTTCATTGGAAAATTGTTGAATTTGCCAAATTTATTTTCCAGGCAGCACTTTCATATGTTCTACTTTTTCGGTTCTTTCATTTTATTATTACTATATATTGAGTGCATAATATGCCCAATAACTAATTTTTTACTAGCACGGCTATACAATGCCACCCTACTCCAGATTAAATGAACAGAGAATGGTGATTATATTCACAGCCTTTTTACAAAAATATGTACGTGATACATTAATGACTTGAGCCTTGATTTCATTTTGTTTACAACAAATGTAAGGGATTTGTCTCGAAACTCGTCTCAGCGAATGTGCATTGTTAGTTTTCTGCATGCGAGTAATTTTAATATTAAATCACTGCACTGTGTAATCGTTACTACCTTCAACATGTATATATTGTTTTGTGACGAGTTCGGGTTTCAAATATATTTTGAAGCCAGTATAAATACAGAGTATCTCCGTCACAGCGGGACCGTCACTTGTCACTATATTTGTAATATAAAGGTTCTTCGACATATAACTTGAAATCTACACTGCGATTTCTACAATAACATTTCCGAATCTGTGACGACTGTAAAGCAAATACTTTCAAATGTTTGGGTTAAGTACGCTCCCATTGAGAAAGGGTTATAGGGCCTCTTCAATCAAACGATTTAAAACGTAGCCCTGTGTGCCAACTCGTCAGGGGGCCCAGCGACCCCTCGTCCCCTCCTATCATTGCCATAATGATACCTGCTTGACACATGCATACTTTCTGTGTCACCACAGTTTAGCCCAGCTCTTTGCCATTTCTTATATGTCCCTTTATATTGTTGCTTGGAAAATGAGAACATGATGATCAGGTAAACAATACGACGTTCTTTGACTTGGGTGGGTCTTGGTTTTCAGAGAAATACACTACGTTCGTGTCAGGTATGACTTCAACGCACCTGTAATCAGAGGTTAATGTTTTAGATAACAAGGTGAACTTTTAACCAGGTGTTAAACAAAGCATGTATTTGACAATGAAATTTCTTTATTTGATTCGGTGCTATACATCTTGTATGTGAATATTACCTTCTCATATTGTTAGTCATCAAAAATATATTTATTCATCATAATCATATTCCCCTTTCCATTCTGCACGCACGCACGCTCCAACACAATTCCCCGCACACCTTTATCCTAAAGTGCAAAATCAGCATATTGTAGACTGCACGCTAGTAAATCGAACCAGGAAGACTGTCAAATATTTCTTTAAAAATATTTTACAACCACAACTATGCAACATTTAAATGTATCTCACTTCACACAAAGGTTCTCAAATAATCTTTTCCTCAATTTTGTCGCTCATGAAGTGTCTTGCCTGTCACTTGTGGTCGCGTTATGTCGCCACCCTCAGACATTGTGTCTCGGTAACAGGCGAATTACAAAAACGTGGCCTTAGTTTTTGGGCAATAACATCATTTATATGAGCTATCATGTCTGGATTCATTTAAAAAGAACCATACACATGAAACATGTCTCATCACCACACATACATTGTAACCGTTGTTCATTTTGGTCATGTTCAGACATGGATGTAACAGTGTTTTCTGATCCTTTTAACACAAATTTCAAATCTTTGTAATAAAGGATTGTATTATGATTCTAGTAGACTTTTGTCAAGTCCCTAAGTCACTTTTAATCGCTCTCTTGTTATTAATTGTAAATTGTTATGTGTATCGGTAATGCATATCATCCTATCCATGCTGTGACTTTTAGGCTGGCAGGCTTATTAAAGGGATATAATGTTAAACAGGGCATTCTAGTATAATCACAGTCACAGGGACTTGATGAAAGTCTACACTACAAGGGGCATGTTCAAACAATACCGGTGGTGTCACCTTGGACACAAGGCTTTTCTCATAAATTCTCTGTCTAACCGGTTGAAATTGGGTACCAGGTGGAATAGTGATGGTAATGTGATGGTAATGTGTGATGGTAATGTGATGGTAATGTGTGATGGTAATGTGTGATGGTAATGTAATAGGTTCACAGGTATTGAAGCAAGGTGGTTGGTGCAACAGTCAGGAGATGTGAACGCATGCATTCTGTTCTAAACATCAAGCAGAGAGGAGTATCATGGACCAGGATGACAGTCAAATTTTATGTTTGACTAGAGGTGCATTTCCACTCTGTGGCTGGTTGATGTTGACTACATTTAAATCATCATGTTGATCAGTTTTCAATCAACTATTGATTTGAAATTCAGTTCAAACCTTCTTCTGTCATAGGATTACTGCTGGGCTGTTTATTAAAACGTGCGTCAGTGTTATTTTTGCCAACTTGATGTACCTTGATTAAGAGAAAGAAAAGGAAGCAAAATCTGTTAGGGTCAGACAGTGGATAAAATTTTCCAAAAACACTCCTACCTCCAGCTCTTAATAAATCCCTCTGTATTTTTTTACTTTCTGATTTCAGGTTTGGATGCTGTGTTTGCTTGTAAACATTAATTAAAAGTCAGCTTATTTTACGTCGCCTTTTGCCTCCTGAAAGGCTATATCGGCTTGTAAACATCATTCCACCCTGCTGTGACATTTAGCTATTTGATTGGCTGATTCATTTAGACTAGTACATCAAAACAGGACATGTTCTGATCGCTTTAACTCACTGTCAAGAAAATGATAGTGAGCTGAAAGCATTCAGTTTAGGGCTTTTTGCTGTTCAACTGGTCACTGTGCAAATCTTGACGATGTCAAAACTTTGCCACAGTGATCCGTAACAATGATCATTCATAATACCACCATGGGACTGTCGTACCATTTTAGTATAGCATCATGACAGCATCTTGATAACATCTTGTCGAAAGACCTTGAAAGTTTTACTGTGAATTGCATATGGAAGAGCAAGATTTATGCTCTGCTGTAGCTAAATTTGTGTTTTGTGAGGCCTAAGGGTGAGTCTGGGACTCCAACAAAATGCTGTGTCAGACTTCAAGCCAGAAACATCAAACATGTAATCTTATGAAACTGAAACATGAAAAGATTACAGGAGAACCAAAATTTGAAAGGAGTTTCAAAGTTTGACAGGAGCCATCCTTGAATCCAGGGTATTATGACACCACCAACGGTCATATACCCTGGATGTACTCCTATTCATCATGGTCGTTTTGTGTGTATGGAAAATTCAAATCTGCTAAATATAGACAACCAATGAAATGTTGCATTCATTGCACGAGAAGTAACGCTTGATAAATTTAAACACATAATGTCTTTACTTTGCCAAGTGTTGGAGAGAAGCGCCATATGATTGGATACAAGCTTTTGCTATGGAAGCTTCACTGTGATCGTCATGACTAGGAGTGATTCCAGGGTATATGACGGACCGTTGGCAGTGTCATTATACCCTGGATTTCTAGGATGGAAAGGAGCATGCAGTTTGCAAAAATAAAAAATTATAATTTCAAAGAAACAATTGCAAGTTAATTTCAGTTTCCAATTGGCAGGGACAGCTTGAGACACATTGGACCAGTTACTTTATTCCCTATTCAAGTCAGTTTCTTCGTTAGTGTCTGATCGGTCTGATGCCAAGCTGGCATACCTGTGAACTTTACTTAAGAAAGGATAGATGTTGTCCTTGAGACAGATAGATGTCTCAGACCTTTCACATCATTAACAAGATAAAGGACATCATAGCATTTGCTTGGACAGTTCTTGTATTAATGGACTTTATTTGTAGGTCAGAGAACTTGACCAATAGGTGGACCACTGTCCGGGTCTGAACCAGATGCCTATGAGCGATAAATTATTGGAAATTATTCAAAGCTGACAGTTTGGAGGATTTACATTTTAAACTGGCACAACTTTTCTCAACTCTACAACACTGGTTTAGTGGTCCAGGAAACTAACACGTATAGGGTCGTTCTGTACCATCGAAATGTACCCTGGGGACAATTAGACACATCGATTGTGGTAATTTCATGCATGGTAATGCTTATAGAAGTTATTATCCTATACTGCAGGCGGTACTTCTCGTTGACATAGAGAAGTAAACACTTTTTACTGTGTAAAATTGTTTGTCTTATGATGTCCCTTTCGATTTTTCCTCTGATACTCCAGACTATCAAACATAACAACAAGTCATATTACAATTTGTTTCTTACCCGCTACAAATTTAAGCCATTCTGGGTCGAAAAACGTATGAAAACGCTCCTTCGGTTTGGCAATGAATTTACATGTATTAACTCATGCAACATAACACAAACTTAAACATGAAGCTTTACAATTAAAAATAACATTTCAACTATTAACAACTGTCAAAATCACTGCATCGATCTCTTAAAAATCCAGTGTACATTATAGTGCAATATTTTTCAAAATTAATTATCTCTATAATTTATCTCTTTCTGGAATGTAGCCAAAAAGCGTGGTGTACAAAGCGATGGAATGAAAATAGGTCTGATTTCGATGCCCCCCTCTCCGTCGAGAACGACCCTAGCAGCGAAACTAACAGATGTTGTAGCATGTGGCAGAACTTCATGAAGGAGGAGGTATGGTGAGGTCGTTGTTCTGGACCTCTACTTGGCAAAACTTCCCCTAACTGGACCTCTTTGAATTTTAATTGAATAGCCCTGTTGTAGGTGATGGAACTTCTTGTATGGGATGGTGTAGGTGTATCGCACCTTTGTACTTGAGTAAAGGAAAGTGATCTTGCCTGAAAAAAATAACCCCCTCCACTCCAGCAAAATAGAATAGCTCCCTCCCCCCCAAATCCAATAAAACAAGAATTTCAATTGGAAAATGGACTCAGCTGGTACCCACACACAACACAGACAAGTACTGGAACTCTTCATAAGTAAGAGTAGTTGCCAAATGTCATGAAGATGCTTAACCACTATTTTCATGAGTCCTGTTGGTGTTTATTAAATGTGTAGCACTACATGCATCATGCCACCACTGCTATAAGCAATCCTGGAAATTGAAACAGATGAACGCCTCATGAACATTTTTTCCAATGGTTACTGGTCCAGTGACTTTATGTTTCAATGACCGACAGGTGCAATTTTTGTAGAGTTCAGGTTTGAATACGAAAGGTGGTCACTGTGTACACCCAGATGGGTGCACTGAACATAAGGTCAGGGTCAGGGATGTGCACAAAGTTGGGAGTGGTGCATCTCCCTTTGAAATTAGGCAACTTAGAGATTGTCACTTTTTCGGTGGATTATATCTTGAAAACTATCCACTTTTATTGAACCATATTTAGTAAGAGAGACTTTTGGTTTTTAAAAAATAATCGATCATTTGCCAAAAGTTGCAACCAATTTGATTTTTTTTTGTTTTTTTGTTTATGTTTAACGTGACTTTCAGTCAATTATCTCGACGATATCGTCACGGTGGTTACATGGGGGCTCCCCTCTCCAGGAAATACGACAGTGAACCAGGCGGGATTCAAACTCGTAACCTTAGGATTGCGAGTCGAGTGCGCTAACCACTGCGCCAACCCCATGCCCCACCAATTTGAATAATGTGTTACTGAGTTATCTCCCTCAGAATATTTGTGTAACTTTGGGAATTCAACAAACAGTGCCTATGTTCAGTCGTCTGCTGAACTATTCCATATTGAACAAATCTGTACATAGCATTTCAGAACAATGTCTCCCAATTGTACATGTAATGCATAAAATTGGACTTAAGTTGGTTGTTGTAGAAGTTTTCAAAGACGTCCTCTGTCAAGACACTGAGAAAAGTGGGAAAACTATTCTGATGGCAAAAACTGGCTTTATTACCAATCGACTGGTGTACAAAATTCCAGGTCTGTAAGTTTCTAGTTTTAGTGTTGCGGCCCTTCCCAAAATTTCCTTTGGACACAGTTATCTCCCTTGCTTACCAGTATCTTCAATCTGCACTGATTATATGATTCAAATTTCAATTCCTCCTTAGAGATTTGGTCCCTGCAAAATTCTGTTGCAAGAAAACAATGATATAAATTGTGTCAAAACATGCCTATGGCATGAAAACCTAATGAATAGAACTAATATAGCCCAAATCTTAATGAAACGAACTTTGTGAGCTAACTGAGTAGTGCACAGGCAACAACCGACTTCATTAATATAGTCCAACTTATGTCATATTGATACAGCTGAAAAATGACTGATTATCATGTGGGACATGTACCAGACAATTGTACCTACTGAACCAACACTCCTGAGCATTTCCATTCATTGATTCCCTGCATATTTTTCCTGTAATTAGCTAATGGATGAGGAGAGATCTCGGAGTCTGGTCTGGGCTGATCATCAGGGCTGGGATGATTGCATGATGATTATAGTGAGAATACAATGAGCCTCCTCCTCTTCCTCCCTACTTGGGAGGCATGGTCTGAGGGTAGGAGACTATCCTATCGTCTAAATCATTTTCCAATAACCATGCTATGAAGAATATCGTACTTTGAAGTACCACAAAACTGTTAAATGTAGGATCAGGCTGTCTATTAAGTCTGACCTATTGTCAGAAGCTGGAAATGTAATGAGTTCCTTTGAACAAAGTCGAGACTCCCTGCCCAGACATGTAATGATGGCGAAGGTAAGCATTTGGTAGCAAGTCAAACATTAGGAGCAAGATGATGCATGATATGTATGTTTCCTTTTAGCAGGCAGTGTCTTATAACTTATAGCTGGCATTTGGAATTGATATGGAACTATAAAAAACAGTTCTGATTGACTCGTTCATCAAATCACTCTTTGACTCACATATGTACTCAATCATTGATGTGAGATTAATTCACAGTTTGACTCATTCATGGACTCTCTCATTGGCTCACACATTTACTCAATCATTCAGCGTGACTCTCAGCTTGACTTACACATTGACTCGCTCACAGAATCACACATTGACTCATACAATGACTCGAACATTTACTCAATCATTGATTCACATTAACTCACAGATTGACTCATTCATGGACTCTCATTGGCTCACACATTTACTCAACCATTCAGCGTGACTCTCAGATTGACTAACACATTGACTCACTCACAGAATCACACATTGGCTCATACAATGGATCCTACATTGGCTCACTCATTGACTACCTCATTTACTCACAGGGGATGCAGGATGTAACAGTGGTTAGCGCGTCGGCCCAGCAATCTGCCAGCAGTGGCAGTTGTTGTTTGAGTCCTGGCCAGGCACCTCTCTTTCAGCCTGGAGCCCAGATACCAGTGTGATGTTAGTAAGACATTGGTGATGTGGCTGAAAGATTGTCGAAAACCATGTAAAAACCAAAATCATTCACTCTCTCATTTACTCCTACACTGGCTCATTCATTGACTCCCTCACTGACTCCCTCATTGACTCACTCATTCACTCTCTCATTTACTCCTACACTGGCTCACTCATTGACTCCCTCACTGATTCCCTCATTGACTCACTCATTGACTCACTGATTGACTCCCATGTCTACTCACTCATTTACCCCGTGGGGCTTCCGGGGAGTGACGTTGTGTCACTTAGATAGAATAGGGCCTCAGTAACCCAATACTTGTCGTACAAGGCGACTAAAATGGCGATCTTTTGCTTTCTCTTTCTTAAACTCAATCCTGTGTTGTATCTTTTCCTGATGTGCCTCTTGCACATCACATTGCGCTATGGCTGAAATATTGCCCCCTGCAATGTAAAAATCCATT
>JAUELE010230322.1:0-12126 GCA_031471655.1 Diodora aspera | reverse complement strand
GGAAATAAAATTGGCCCCCCCCCCCCCCCCCCCCCGGCAAGCCTCGAGAGGTCACTGGTCAGCACTGGTTACCCAGTGAAATAAGGTTTACGTTTGCTGAGAGCGTATAGGCGAAGTTACACAGAGATAAAAGATTTGTACACATGTCTTAACTGGGTAACCAGCGAGCACAT
This sequence comes from Diodora aspera, assembly GCA_031471655.1. Classification (NCBI taxonomy): domain Eukaryota; kingdom Metazoa; phylum Mollusca; class Gastropoda; order Lepetellida; family Fissurellidae; genus Diodora; species Diodora aspera. The sequence continues at coordinate 11,953 of JAUELE010230322.1, read as the reverse complement.
GATCCCGGATAAAAATGTAGCAAGTCTTCAATCCACAACGTAAAGAGCAGATTTTAATCAAATTAGCCAAGTCCCAATAAACATCTGCCTATCGAACGATATTACCCCTTGTGCGCTGATTCAACTCATATGTTATACCAGTAGATACGTCTTCTTATACTGCAGTGTAGGCCATATGCGTCAAACTAGGACGGATTATGATGAGCCGGAATTGGGACCTTAAAAACATGTTCTGATCATGTGCTCCAAGTCTTTAAACAAAAACGTTGTCAGAATTCTTTTCTTTATATCCGCGTCATCCAACACCAATACTGTGAATATTCTGATGGCTTGTAAGTATATAATTTGCAAGAAAATACTTCAAGCTTCCGGATTAATCTTTATTTGTTGTCAAACAGTTCAACGTTCCATGAACTTCATCTTTTGACAAGCTAGCGCTATCACCTGTTCACACGATCAGAAATTGATAAATAAAATGTCAAGGTTGAACCTTCAATACATAATTAATATACCTTCCATATCCGCCCACTTAAAATACTATAGTTTTTCTCGAAAATATAGCATTTTAACTATATGTTTAAAAACAAAAGTGCATTTCTTGAAATTGTAAAGACATTATACCCTTTGCAAGTTATGGGCATTGGTGTAAATATAATATATTCAAATGTTACGTATCTCCTCGGATCTGTGCAATTACTGATGCTGAAACAAAATCCCTCTTTACAAGACCGATGTCAGTAGTATAACTTTCCGGAACTGTTCAATAATCCAATAATTAAATACTTCAATACAGGAAACGCGTTGCATCCCATCACCTGAACAACTTTCTTAAAGCAATCTATAGTCAGATACAGCAAGACAGCAGCCAGCTTGTCCGTGAATGCGACACAGGTTCCAAAAGCCAGGTTTATATATGCAAAGCTTATTTACCTTACTGCAAAACAACCGAACAAATCCTTGCAATATTATTTGGAGAACGCTGGCACTACAACTCCTATTTACACAGAAATAATTGCAGGACTGATGGCAGAAGCTCGAAGATAATTACAAGGTGGTCTTTTTCTATAATTAGCCCAAACACTCCAATATCCAGTTCTTGCCCCCCAATAGTGAAAGCAAATTGGTCAGCTTTAGTCCAGTTGACAATAATTACGTCCAGTGTAGGAGGATTAATCTGGAACTAAATATCTATGTTTTCTAATCACGAAGAAATGTTTGTATGAAGCCGTGTCCCTAGGTTGTTACGAAGCGGCCGGCTCTGGACTAGCATTAGTGCAGGGCTTAGGTGGCGAACGGCTCTGACGGATTCTCTGTCTCTCTCTCGGTCGCCAGAAATCCGGCGGCGCTCCTTATGAATGGAGGGGAGACGATGTGTTTATGTCCTCACGATGCGTGTGTGTCGTTTCGGGAAAGGTCGCATACATTTTCGGGAGCCATGAGTTCACTAATACTTGATATTGAAACATCGATGTTCAAACCATAGGACGTTTTCTAGATTTCTTTTCGAAATGGATTTAACTTTCTTGGACGAAGCTATCGGAACTTTCAGTACTTTCAGTGAATGTGTGATGCGGCAGCTCGGGTTAGGTAGTGATTGATTTATTCAAAGTTAATATCGTTTTTCAATTGGAATTGTTCGTGTTACTATTGTTGGCGTTTTCCTTTTAAGCTGTTGATTATGTTGCAGGCAAATGCAAGAAGAAACCCAAAAAAGAGGAGAAAAAGAGTTTAATTGTTGGACCCCTCATCCGGAAACGAAGCAAAGAGGACCCCCCTTTTGTTGTGCCCCAGATTTTTGTGGACTATGGAAGCCGACGTACATCCTACGCCTCGGCGTCCGATCATGTGATGTTAGGTGCGTTGGCTTTGGATCTCCGTAGGGGCTCGAGTAGTAGCTGTGGTAGCAGACGGACATCTTTCGCCTCAGATTCGGATAGACGGGGCTCAGCCAGCAGTCTTTGCAGTCGGAGAACTTCATTTGCTTCCGATACAGATCGGAGAGGATCCGCTAACAGTCTAGGTAGTCGAAGATCGTCCATTTTGTCCGACCCGTCCGATCGGAGGGGCTCGGCCAGCAGTCGGAGTAGTCGCAAAGGTTCCGACGGAAGTCGTTTGGATGATACTGATGTTTCGTTCGCAGGTAAATACTATTTTATTCCATTCCATATACTAATCGCCAGTCATATATGTGTTATATAGCTACCTTTTTCAGCCATTTTAACTTAAACTTTTGCGCATGCGCATCACTAAATTTGTCAAAATGGCGTCTATGTCAAATGAATAGGCTGCCCTTAACTGTAATTGAGCTACATTTTGTAAACAATGCGGATTTTCATGTGAATTGAACGATGATTTTGGCATCTTGCTGTGATATTGTAATTATGCATACGTGCATGCCTTATCGACTGCCTCTTTTGCAGGTTTATATGACTTAAACTATGACACGGGAGGTTTGTATATTGAGTTTAGATAGTGTATTAATTTTTTCCTTTTATGCTTCATCCCCGTAGCAGAGGCGTTTATTATTAAAAACACGTGACAATCACATGAGCATAGCTTTACCATTAGCCACACACGTTGCTATGCAACGGAACTGTTAAGATAGCGCTAACTATATTAGGATTAAAATCCATGTGCTCATCAACAATCAATACAATTAACAGAAATATAATGAACACGACGTTGGCCTATATATGAGTTTCAGTGTCCACTATGACGTTATATAACATAGGTCAAAGTTTCCACATATTTGCGGAGGTTACATTACATTCACAAACAACTATTAAATGCCTTTTGCAATACATGTATTAGTCAGTACATTACAGTCATTAGTCAATGCATGACAATGCTACATTCTCTATCTTTAGTCAATAGGAACTATAGGAAAAATAATTATTATTTCGGTTGAATATAGTTCTTTTACGAGGTCGTGCCTCAGAACTATCTTTTAACTATTACTGTATGTCCGATACAGATGAAGACTTAGATAAATGAATCAGATATTACTGTAAACCACATTTCAGCGAAGGGAATGAATAATGTAGTTTGGCTGCAAAACGTCCCTTCAAAGAGTCTTTATAGACAAGATATGTGACATTATTCATACATCAATGCACGCTCCTTTCCACACAGCTAGATAGGTCGTGCTTACTTGATCCTATCAGATGAAAACCCTGTATTCGTATCGCTCTGCCTTGCCAATTTGCGTCCATTTGTTACAGCGAGATGAGCAAGCCTCAAAGACCTGCTATCCATTACGTTGATTCAGTTAACGTCCAGCTTATTAACGAGTCCCTGTTGTCCATAGTACTTGCGATGCCGTTTCAGTTTGCATGTTTACTGATTTCATCGAACTGATTAGTTTTGAATTGATTTTAACGGAAATAGATTCAACCCTTTTAAATTCGAGCAAGTTTAATCCGATGGTGCATGTTTGACAATTGCATTACTCCAGTTTGTGAAGTATTTTTATTTCTTGTGGGCCCCTTTTCTTAAACTAGAATAGAGTCAGCATGATTTCAGAAGTGCCTTACAGATTTTGATACCAATAGTACACTGCAGTTTTGTTCTATCTTTACTCAGACTAAGTTCTAGTCATCTGTGAATAAGATACTCTTATTTGCTTTTGATGAAAACTTCAAGAAGTAATTTTACGACAAAAAATGTCTCCTGCGGGAATTCGCACTAAAATGACATGGAAATTGCAAGAATATAATGGAGGATAATGGCAAGACTTAAATATACTTCAATGGCAGAGGATATGTGTTATTAACATATAAATGTATGCCTTAAGGGAGTCCTCTAATATCCCTTATCACACGACAGAACCCATTTCTTGTTCTGGTGCCTTGAGCGTCAGAAAGTACGTCATCTGGTTGTTTTTCAGACTTCTCGGACTCGGAGACAATAGAAGGCGAGGACTTCCACCGTATCCTGGGGCGGAAGAAGCTTCGTGACAGACGTACGAGCTATGGGACTGCCTACTATGGAGTTCCATTTGTTCCTGGAGCCGAGGGCTATGTCGTTCGGGAGGAACAAAGGAAAGGAGTCCCCCCTTACAGACGTAGCCATTCCTTGGCAGAAATTCAGCACAACCAAGTTGCAAGACCACAACCACAAGAAGGTACAAGTCTGACGTTTGTAGTCGGCATAGCCAACAGCAAAAACCTTTCAAACAGCATTTAGAGCACACTGATATTGATGTATTTATAACTTAGATGCCAATGTCTCCAACTTGCAACATCATTCATCATAAAGGTTTCCCCAAGGAAATGAGGAAAGGAGCAATGTAAAATCAGCGCGGAAATGGGTGAACTTTCCAAACACAAAGTGCCAACAAGGCACTCAAATGATTTTATCGGTTAAGAGTTGTTGTGACGTCACAATGTTTATAATGTTCTCGGTGTGTGTAGTTAACTAATTAGATGACTGAAAGACGCCAAAGAGTTTGTCCAGAGACATGATGGCGGATGAAATCGCATAAACTAACCTGAAAATTGGTTACATATAATATTGTTTCCACTACTCGCTCAATAACAATGAAAGCATTGCCCGAAAAGAAGGCTATTATATGTAATTAAATGTCAATATTGTTCAATACAATTAATTCACACATTTAAAGTCATTACCATCGTTGTTCTTTTAGTGCATTTAAGTTCAGTTCTATGACATAATTATCTTAACTTAAAGCTACTTTGTTAAAGATGACTCATTTGACATAGATAAGTACATGTACAGCTTTTAAAGTAGCCTCACGAACAGGGGTGTGAGGTGAGTTGGTCGTGCAACGCACGCAGCTCAAAACCTGCCTCACACTGACACGATGACATCAAAATGATGTCACAATGTCAGCAGTGTCACCTTGATGTAGCTTTGCTCGTGAATTACATCAGTCCACCCAGGTGAAACTGGGTACCTGGTAATTCATCAGGAGTGGTGTTAACCTCTTAGTTCCTAAACAAATCTGTTTCGTTTACATCAGGGTAAACATGTGAAGCACTCTCAGCAAGCTTTACGAGCACTGATTTAGCACTATACAAGGCACTACACACACTATAATTTAAATTAACATGGCAAGTTATCTGTTACAATAGTCTTGTAATATATATACGTGGGGCTTTAACTGACCAAATGCATTTCAAAGATAAATTCGTCTTCATTTGGCCAGGTTTAACTTCATCAATCAGACTTACGACATCCGCAGGACCTTTAGGCAGTTCCTGTTTAAGCTATTTCACCAGCAGGTCCTTAAGATCTTAATTGGGATGCCGAAGCCTTCGTCATCTTGCTAAAGAACCTTCTTTTAGAAGTTTAAGTCTGTAGAGGAGTTCTGAACTTGACAATGCAGCAAAAATCAATTGCTGAAAGGAAGGTGACATGAGATTTCACAATTTTTTAAAAGAAAGACTCAAGGGGTTTTAATTTTGTGGTCTGCTTGAGATTGAAATAAAGCAGGCGACAGCGAATTTAAGCCACGTTTCTTTCTGTATAAGATCACAGTACGTCTTCAGAACAGAGCAACGTCAGTTTCAGACTCAGTTTCGGATGAAGAGTAAAATATTTGAATAATGAGGTGGGGGAGACAGCGTTGTAGCTGGTAAACTGAGCTTTAAAAAAAGAAAAAGAAAAGAAAACTCTGGGTATGTGAGTTATACCTGGGTATGTGAACAATGTCATGTACATAAACAACAGATTTCTCTAAACTACTCAGTCTCACTTGAGGCATTAACTGCAGTCATTTAGTCCCTTCTTTACTCAAAAGCAGTATCGTCATTAAAGTGGTGTCACCCAGTAGTGTCACTCGTGGTGTCAACCCCACCAGCTCCTGGATATCCTTTATTTGGGTAATTTAAAAGATTTCAAGGTGACACTTTAAGTGACACATCCCCCCCCCCCAATATTAATCCGACCCCATAAGCTTATGTTTCGCTTAAATCCTTTAAATTACCATACTTTAGAGATAGTTGTTTGAGTGTCACCCCCTCTGGTAGAGTCACCCGGTGCGATCCGTACCCCCTCCCCTCACCCCTTGCGACGTTACTGCTCAAAAGGTGATTTATTTTTACTGCATATAACATGTTTCTTTGTCAACAACATCTGTCATTTATCTTCTTTGCTTATTGCTTCTTTGGTATATTGAGTTGTCATGTTATATTTCAGGACACACGCTGAAACGTTGTTGAAAAATAAACTAAAACGTTGCAATCCATAAGGTGTTATAAGTCATATTTACTTAAACATTCCATTACATTGTTTCAGCTGAAAGTGATCTTTACATAGAATATGAACTGAATGTAGGAGAGATGAATGCACTGTGTAACTTCTGTATAACATAGTTCACACAACCTGAGGCTCAGGTCAAGCTCAATACTCATTACCTTAGTTCCATTCAAATACTGGTGCACTGCGATGGGGACCTGGAAAGAAGTTAGAATCTGGCAACGAATTTAAATATTTAAAGAACGACATTAAATATTCTATAACGCTAAGATTTTGTTGAAAGTATCTGACTGTTTAAACTGTGATCTACACATACGATTTCCTTGAAAGTTCATACATACTGTTTTGAACCAAATTTGAATAGCTCCACCTGATATATATTTTTATTTAGTATACTATTCACTGAAATATGATAAATTCCTGTACATTCGTTCTCTTTGTATAGGTTTCATATTTATGTATAACTTTTAACATTTCTTCTTCTTTTTTGCATTGGTATATATATTATTCATTTATAATTATCTAAATGTTAATTTCAGTCTTACAACATTTTGCTTGTGTGAAGTCCTTTCATACAACAGCTTTCCTAAAGCAAGTTATTGAAGACCAAAGACAAAGATTATCGGACAAACATGTATCTTGCTTATTAAGATGAATTCAATGTACTTCCTAGGAACCATTGATGCTTACAAATCGATCGAGAATCGTAATGTGTTTTGCTTCCTTCTTCATCCAGAAATCTGAAGCCTATTCTATAGACTCATGCCAAAGACAATTATTAGTCCATGAAAGCGTAGAAATACATTAAAAACAAATACACGTCAACAATAATGATCCAGTAATGACAAGAAGCTCTGATTTCAGTAATGTGTTGTCTTTCACATGACGGTTTGTTCTGGTATCAGAGAGGACTTGTGAGACGAGACTTGTGTCATGAATGAATATATACTGAAGTGCAAAAGAAAGAATACCAAATGATTTCAATTATTTCCTCTTGCGTCTTTATGTCAAATGATCAAAGGGATGCTTGGATTTCAATGAGTGTAATTTAATTGGCATCATGTTGTTGATAAATTTCCTCATCTTTAAGGGATATATCTTGTATATCCAACGAATTTATTCAGTAGTCAGTCGAAATTGTGGTATCGTTGCTTTTGCATGTCACTATAGAATGAATGCTTACAGAATGAGTACAACCTCTCAGCTGTGATGTTTGATTATTTAGCTACACTATATTTCGTTATAACACATGACTGAGTCTCTGTAGTCTGTCTCGCAGACGTTTAATAACTAATTTTACCCTATGCCAGCCTACTACTAAAAGCCCACACCCTTGAGTTTAGCAAGTCTAGATAAAGGCTTGTCTCTGGGCTGCTTTAGGGTTTTATTTTAACAATGGTATATTAAAATATTACATAATAACATTCCAGAGACTAATAATTAGTCTGGAAGCTATGTGGCTGTTGCTTTGTCAGCGAGTTGGAGACATTGGTGTTACATAATGGTGATAATAAGGGAATATGTTAATAAATCGTTGGCTTGTGTCATTGGTTAATGAATGTGTATATAATTATGATGAAGTGATACTATAGTATCAAAGGAAGGAGTATGGAATGTATTAAAATCTTTATGTATTTAAATTTTTTAAATTGCCTGTTGAAAAGCTCATTAAACTGTTTTATGCAGAAATAGACCGGAGCATGTACCCATCTGGGGCTCGACCTAGGTACCACGGTGAGAGAAGGTCAACACTCTCCTCTTTGGTGTTCAGCAGTATACAGGCTATGGACCAAACTGGAGCAGTTATCCCCCCTTACCAAAAGAAGAAGCCCAAGTCGGTAAGTTGTTTTTGAAAATATACGTTTTTTGTGTTAATACATATCCCAGTTCGGGAAAACGTGTTATCTGGATACCAGTTCAGAACAGACAGTTGCATGAACGTGATTGCTTATAAAACTATTAAATTATTAGTATTAATATAACATTGTCTCGTCATTCATATACGTGCATTATGTTAGACTCTGTACCGTTATAATCAAGGTTCGTATGTGGATTCCCCTGTTTCTTTCCCCCAAAGAACTGTTTCTCCTGTTTTATTTTATAACTACTTTGTTGAGCACATTCTGGTGAAAATACTTTCTTATTTGGTTACCGTTTTAAGAAATGCGTACGGAGGCTTTGGTTCTGTTTGTTTTGCAAACCATTCTTCTCAAGAAAACTGCAGCACTCAATAATAAATATATAATTCACGTAACACACTTACATGTTATGGAAAAAGTATACGTTTTGATCTCACATCTTTGGCAGTGTCCTTAATGCATTTTATACTTAACCTTTTCTGTTTCGCTGGTTCCAATACTACAAATGATGTTCAAATACTTGTACTTCCGCCTGTAAATATTAAACTAAAGTCGTTTTCCTGCCCCACGTACGTCTATTTTCCACTCGGAATGAAATGTTTACCAATGCCAGGAATCACAGAGTAAACTGGAGAAAAAGGCATTGACTCTCAAACTTTGTCAGGCACTCCTACTGTTGATCAATTATTTTCTGTTTCCGGTGACAACTACATGCATACCTGTATTCGTTTACCTGTTCATACGAAGCACAGTGAGGGTTAATTAACGCCCGGCACTCGCGACATGAACCGAGCAATTCCCTGCGGTGTTAAAACTATAAGCTACATTGAAGAAGTCTTTTAAGCGCTTCACCAGCGCATATAACACTCAACGTAGGCTGTCCATATTACTTAAATGTTCGGTGTAATGGAATGAAGGACTTGAGGGAATTAATGCCTTTTATCTCAGTTCAGTTTACTTACTCTTGCCTATTTACCAGGTTAGTTCAAAGCTGATGGGAAAACTAGACCTTGCTATTTCATGTGCATGCTATCAGGCATGTCTTTCTGTTTCCTATTGTAAATGAAAGCTTTAATCTGGAATAGACTTAAGTATGTGTGAGAGTCACTCAGAGATAGTGGATTATTAATTACGATGAATCGTACATAGAGACGGAATCAAGCTGTCCAATAGTTGTCCTTGTCTCTGCATTCGAACAGTACATGTACATATACTGATGGAAACAAAAAAGGGAGCGAATGTACACGTGAGGTATTACGTTTTACTGACAATGCATTTTAAACAGGTTGCATAGTTTAATCACCTATGAAACAAATGGACTGTCAGTATCTGGTGTGTCTTTCATGTCATCTGGTGACCCCTTGTTATTTGTAGGCGGACACTCCACCTGTAGACCACTGAGCTTCACGTTTTATTACGTTTTACTGACAATGCATTGTGAACAGCTTGTATAGTTTAATCACCTATGAAACACATGAACTGTCAGTATCTGGTGTGTCTTTCATGTCTTCTGGTGACCCCTTGACATTGACGTGAACACTTGAGGTGATACTTTACTTAACACCGTTTTCACCTAAGCGGTTTTTTTAATTTCTTTCCATCAGTATATACTCACTCTTTATTGCATCACAACAACGGGCTGTCATGGTAAAATGAAAAGTTTGCGCTTTGTGCGTGTTTGCGTGTGCGTGTGTGTAAATAGGTTGACATTCAGACTGATAGACAAACATATGGATAAATTCTATTTAGATAAACAAAAATGTAAAATCACAACCAATTGGAAACAAAATTCAGTTTCGAGTTGTACTTCGCATGAGGTTGAGTGACAAACGAGTCAGATCCTTATGACCGAGCCAACAGAGACATCACGACATGCGTTTGATTGCCACAATTTGTCCTCGCCAGTCCTCGATAATTCTTGTGGTTTACTGTAGTCCGATCTGGTAAAGTAAACCAATACTTTTCATGTATAACAGCTTCTTTGGACGCGGCTTTTTAACAAAGCTCATTTGATGACGGAGCATTCACTCCTCTTTGTAACAATAGCTACCTTTCAGACTTTTTAAACAACGCAAAAAGAGCGTTTAACCTAATACCATCTCGTATAACGAGGAAATTGATTTCAGCAATGAACTATTACTCAAGCCAAAGAAACATACACTCTGTACAACTGGCTTTCTGTTTCAACGATTTGAAGATCTTTTCCAGTGTGTTTGCTGGATGGATAAATTCACATCACAGTTGGTGTACACTAACCTTTAGCCACTTAACAAACCATCCTGTCTTGCCAATAACATTCACTGTAGTACGTTTTATTTCCCGAGTGGACCAAATGATTGGCATTTTCTCCTTGTATCTGTAACATGACAAAACTACTGAGTTGAAGCATGTTTACCCACGGGACACGAGTGTTATTTGAGCAAATGCTAAAGCAGCTTAGCATGGGTGCTTCAACATAGAATTCTCCTGATTATCCCGTTATTTAAAAATAATAGCAGGAGGAACTATAGCGATCGGAATGTGCGTTAGAAAAGGGGTTAAGTGAATGAGTGAAGGAAGTGAGTTACAGTGATTGAATGAGTCAAGGTTCTTAAACAGATTTCATAGATATCCCTGGAGAGGCAGTACATGCATTCGATGATATAGATCCATGTCCTCGAGACGATGTCTGGGAATGCTTTGAATAGAAGGTTTTTCAGTAAAATATACTGACGTGCAAAAGAAACTATACCAAATGAGTTCAATTAGTTTCCCTTACGTCTTTATGCCATTGTTGATCAAAACGATGCTTGCATTTCAATGAGTGTAATTTGACTGACATCATGTTATTGATAAAACTGCATAATCTTGAAGGGATGTCTCTTGTATATCCAACGTGTGTCTGAATTTATTCAGTAGTCTCTCTAAATCTTGGTATTGTTTCGTTTGGACTTCAGTATATGTAAGTGAACATGAGAACCGATTAAAAGATGTTTAAAAGCAAGATTTCATTTAGACCCATACAAAATAACCCATAAATATACTGATTCTCAGGGTATTTTAATAAAGGCAGTTCCGCTATTGAATTTCTCCATTTCTAACTGTCACATCGGCTTTAGGAGCTGTGACAATTGCCTATCAGGCGGAAGGGTTGGGGAGATGTCGACTCAGTAGCTGAACTTCGACGTCTCGATGGCCGCACGGTCAACTTCGCCGATCTTTACTGCACGAGTTCGAATCCCGGACCAGACTAAACCAAGATAGTAGGAGAACAATTACTTTTCAAGGAAACATTATCCCAAATAAAACAATCAGTAATGGTTAAGCTAGTATATCTCTAGTGTCACTAGGCATAAAGTTTAACTTGAAAACTTATTATAAATCCTGATAAAGATTAATTAACTTAAAGCAGTTTTACTGTCGTATCGTTGCAATAACTCTTTAGTACAATGATCCCGCAACAGATAAAAGAACAGTTTGCAAACCTTTTACGAATGTTCATTTACAGCTATGATCGTGAAACAATCTGAGGTTGCAGCACTGCGTCCATGATATACTACAGTCAAGAATCAGAAATACATTGGTAAAGCGTCTTATGACACCAATAGCTATTTCACAGACAGGTAGAGAAGCAGTGTATTAAAATATCGGTGAAACAATCGATACTATTGGCGATAGTTTGTCTAACTATCGATAGTTAATTTGTTTGGTACTTTACTTTTTAAAAAACATAGAAACAACCCCTATGATCATCTACCTCTGTCGTGCTTCCGTTTGGATTGCACTCCTTTGTCTGCTTGATTTAGAGTTACGTCCCTCAGCTACTTTTCTTTTCATTTCTTGTTTTCTTTACAAATAGTATCAGAAAGTTATAATTATTTTGATGGTGTCAGTCA
>JAUELE010230311.1:0-12126 GCA_031471655.1 Diodora aspera | reverse complement strand
CACTATTTCGAATTTTTGCCGCATACCGCTACCGCGTGTAAGGAATCTTAGCTTAAAACAAGTTTCATAAGGAGGCAATTTTGTAATTTGTAACAGTTGTAATTTTGCATAAAACTACATCACTTGACAGCAATTCTTAGTTTGAGCATGTTTTATTAGAAAGTTATAACAACAGCGGATTTCCTTCTACTTCTACTATTAAGTCTACAATATAGACAAAAGATCATGATGTCAAATAATGATTTATTTACTAGGTGTTACTGGCCAAAGGCCCTTCATTAGGCCTTCGTTTCACCGCTTCCTTTGTGGTTCAGTATGACGTCTTAGACTTAGACGTATGACTTCTAGGACCACCCTCTACGGCACCTCCTGGATCTCTGCAAAAGACAAAAACACCAACACAACATTCTTACATCAGGATCAACTATAATATGAAAGTTATAATGATAATGGTAGGGCAAGTGAGTTTCCAAATCAGGCAAGTGAAACCAACAGTCATACTTGCCCTGGGGCAAGTATATATATTTTTGATTTCCTGACCCCTGGGAGTGTAGGTAGAATTACAGTGATTCAGCAATAAAATGTCATTACCATACCTGTATTCCTCAATTGATATTTATTTGTACTTTTGTTCACAGACATCAGTCTTGAGGCGAAGGTCAGCAGAAGTAAAAAGTGAAGTTTGTGAACCACTCGCTCATTCTACCCCAAACTTGAAGAAAACCCTGTCTCACACTATTGGCTTACCCACGACTGAATCCAATGGGCACAATCCATCCGTCATCTGTGAGCAACTTCATCAAGAAATGGTTTTTCAGCCATCTGCCTTTGACCCAGACAGCTTGTTACAGAAAGATCCTCTGTGCTCACTGAATACTCCCAGCAAGGTTTTGTGCCAAACTGATTGCAATGACTTTAACCCAGGAGCCTATACTGAAGACTTCAGTACACCAGTGTATGTTGGCAGTCTCAGGATAGATACCAAACCTCCATTGACATCACCAAGACTGAGCAGGGTTGCAAAGCAGGTATGTGATACACGGTTTTACCCTGGGAAGTATTTATGTGGGTCCAGGGGACCCATAATATTCATTTTAGGGGTGCCTAGAGAAGAAATAGGGGTCCCAGTTTCAGTAATTCACATGTTTGATACAATGTTCATCAGTCAGTTACTATTCACAAAGTCTGTTCTCTGTTTGTGCATATTAGGATGGATAGGACAAGAATTTCCTTGGGTTTCCAATATGAAAATATATAGATCATCAGTTTGCTTGTGTTTAGTTTTACTTCTTTCTTTTCAGCTTGACTTTGCTACTGAAATTAGCAGCACACCAATCAAGGAAAACCGCAATCGGGATCATTTAGATGGGATGACAGAAAATGAACATCTGTTAGGATTTACTCCGATCAAACTTCCTTCAGACAGTGAACAAGGAGGCACTCCACTGAGGGTCACAGAAGAACCATTCATTGAGAGAAATAAGTTTTCACCATCAGCACAAACACCTGGATCAAATCGGACAACATACCCTCCTCAGGTAAGTCTGTTCACCATCAGCATTGCACACCTGGATTAATTCGGACAACATACTATCTTCAGGTAACTTTTAACCTTCACCAAGCACAGCATGGTCACTTCAGACAACATACCCTCCTCTGGTAAGAGTGCACCTTCAGCATACACACACCTGGATCACATAGAACAACAATCCCTTCTCAGGTAAGTGTTCATCTTCATCAAGCACACCTGGGTTACATCAGACAACATACCCTCCTCAGGTGAATGTGCACCTGCACACCTGGATCACATAGAACAATTTAAACCCTTCTCAGGTAAGTGTGCATCTTCAGCACGCACATGGATCTAACACATGGACAAAATACCCTTCTCAGGTAAGTTCTCACCATTCGCATCACATCAAACAACATGCTTCGGGTACATTTTCTAAGGGTTTGCTCCAGGTCACTTCGAGACACTGACATTGTAAAGGGTTTGTATTTGAAGAAGCTGGTTTTGCATTTTACCAAATTACATGCTGCATTAGTCAAATGCATGAAGGCACACAGACCTTGTTGTAGTCTTTCAGGACAGATCCTATATATCTGACCTATCTTAATTTTTGCCTACTTGCATTTCCTATCACGAAGGTTTGATTGTTACATCAATGATCATTATAGCAGTGTTGTTCACAAAAGTCTTAAATGTTAATTTGTCTTTGAACTGATTTCAGACTCCCAAGGCAGTGGATGATGATGATTGTCTCAATTCTGAAGATGAGGAGACAAAAAGTCTGTTATGCTTGGAGACATTTGACATGGAACCAGATGATTATGCAGAATTGGAAAGGTTTGTAATATAGTGTTTTAAATTCAAAATGATTTCGAGAGTTCGTTCTGTGATCTTTGTGTGGAAATGTGGATTTAAAATTTATTTAACCAATGCAGTAGTTTTGCTTGGTTTTGTACATTGATCAAAATTGATGCCAGAATCCACCACGAAAGTGTCTGAATTTGCCACAGGTAAAGGGAAAAGTCAGGAAATTTTTTAATTGGTTAGGGAAGTTTGGAATTGAAAATATTGCCAAAGTCAGGGAAAGTTGCTATTTTCGTGTACTTCATAATTGTACAGGTCACAGTTTTCTGCAATTCTTCAATGGTAAGGCGATTTGCAGATATCGGTGAAAATGTTTATTTGGTCAGAAAAATATGAAAGTAAGTCTGGGAGAAGTCAAGAAATTTTGAAATCTTGTTTGAGTGGCAACACTGAGAACACTAACAGTGGATATATTATACTGACATGCAAAAGACATGGTACCAAATGATTTCAATTATTTTCCCTAACATCTTTATGTCAAAGTTGATCAAATGGATGCTTGGATTTGACTGATTGTAATTTGATTGAAATCATGTCAGTGATCAAACTTCCTAATCTTGAAGGGATATCTCTTGTATATCCGACGTGTGTGTGAATTTAATCAGTAGTGAGTAGTCCCTCAAAAGCTTGGTATTGTTTCTTTTGCATGTCAGTATATATTATCCACTTCATTTCTTGGTTGTTATTAGGACGCCAGACAAGAGGACGGTAAAGGACGAGGATGAAGAGGAAGATTATAGGATAAAGAAGTGCAAACGAAAAATGTAAGTGCTCTGGATATTTGTTTGATATTGCATTTGCTATAGATCCTATGTACTCTGGGTTATGTGAGAAAATTTAAAGAAATCTAACAATATTTATTGTGAGCTGTTTTAATTAATAACAAAAAGCATAAAATCTTTTGTCAGAGGAAATTATAAGTTTGAAATTTAATTTTGAATAGAACTGTTTCATAAAGAGATCTCCAGTGGCTCATTACAATTTGGTGATTGAATTCAGCCGTTAAAGTGTACTCACTTAACTTATTACGGTTATTTAACTGTTGTGTAAGCTGAAGTGGAACACTAAAGATGTATGTGTATGTTTTCCAGATCATTTGTTTCAAGAGCTGTTAAGATGAAGAGAACCAAGAGACAAACTCCAAAATGCAAGAGGAATTTGGAGAAGTAAGTTAATATTTTTATAAGGTTATGGAAGCAATTGTAAGGTTTGAAATACAGTGTTTGCATTCACACAGAATCATGAATTTTAATGGGGGAA
This sequence comes from Diodora aspera, assembly GCA_031471655.1. Classification (NCBI taxonomy): domain Eukaryota; kingdom Metazoa; phylum Mollusca; class Gastropoda; order Lepetellida; family Fissurellidae; genus Diodora; species Diodora aspera. Next base: position 8,492 of record JAUELE010230311.1, on the reverse strand, counting down.
AAAATCAGCAAATCACACCGCAAAATATTTTCAATGCATGTTTTTCATGCAGAACTTTTTCTTCCAATAAAATGTGTGTCACTAAATTCTCTTAGCGAAACTAAGTATACATTCAGGGCTCGACACTCGTCACTTGCCACTAGACTCGAGGACCAGTAGATTCTGATATCCACTGGACCTGATTTGCTTTTACTGGTCCTGATTATCAGTTCAACAGATTACTTTCGAATCAATGTGTAATTCATTACAGAACATTTTGCCGATGCCATCCGTCACATGGAACTCAAGCCACCGATATTGCTTTAGCCAACTTGACTGAAATGTACGCACTCGTTTTTGGTCATCATAATCACGTTGTTGTTAAAGCTGGTCTTCTTTTGTTTTCTGTTTCTTGGGCGGAGGTATATTCCCCCCAATGAGATAACGGTACATGTTTGACCTTGCTGCCATGAATCTCGCAAAGATTTCAATTGGACAACATCGTGCATCATCGTTAATAGTACATTAAACTTTTGAGATAACATTGGTTAAACAAGCCATTCCGAGTGATTGGTGATTGCAAAGGAAAGCGCAGCAAAATAATCTAACCATGTGACTCGCATACGGTATTTCACAGTCCCCATTTTCTGCGACTTGTATCTTAATTATGTCGAAAGACAATGTATTTACCAGGACATTTTTTACTGGACCAATGGGATAGTACTTTGGAAACTTTCACTGGTCCTGACCATATTTTACAAGACTCGGTCTAGTGGGATAGCGTGAGTGTCGAGCCCTGTACATACAGTTTGCTTGACCCTTTCTCACATTATCATTGGTTTGAATGAGAAAGCTACTGCAAAACGAAATTTCACATTTTTCAGAACACGACATACACAATCTTTAATGAAGTTTGTGATCTTCAGTTTTATGAATATGTTTGTCGCAGGTTGTATCCTGATAAAGATGCTCAAGAAATCAAGGACATGCCAGTGATTACAGGTGTATTTGACAAAGATTTAAACTGCTCAGATTTTGATGGGTAAGTTTGTATAATCAATTGAAAGATTTTTAACATAGGATTGTCATGTATTCCATTGCATCTCTGATTTGTATTAAGTTACAGCCATAAGAAAGTTCTGTTTATTTAAACAATAATGCCTGTTTAAACAGCTGAAGTAAAGAATGAGAGTATATTGAATATTTTGTAGTTTGATTTGTTCAGTAGATACCTCATCAGTCATGAATCATAAACTGCTTCAAATCTTACTGATTTCCACTCGGTGAGAGACTTGAGGGGATCATACAAACTGGTTAGATTTATAATTGAATTTATTGGAAATAGCAAGATTGATTGAGTCATTGTTCATAGTTGAATTCATTTCATTTGAATGCTTGCTGTGTATCAGGCAGAACAATTAATAATTTTAACCTGGCCAGTAAAAGTCATATAGAATCATGTCAGCAGTTATTCATATCCTGCGCCTTCATGGATGGTGCAGTATGTGTCCCTAAAAAAGAATAGAGACCTAGTAACCAAATATATTACATACATTACAAGATAACTAACATGGGGATCTTTGCTTGCATTATTCTCTCTATGTCTTTTTAAACTGTTTTCTTCCTTGATACGTATATTGCATCACATGTTATAGTTGAACGATTGCCCATTAAACAGACATCAACTCAATCTAACTTTATTGGACAATTAATTTTTTAATTGCAGGTATTTTCTGTTTTATCGGCAAGTAGTGGATGAACTTTTGAGTCATCAGCAGATGAGTCGGGATGAAATCGCTTCCCCGTCTGTTGTCACAATTGTATCTCAGATGTGGAGTGATATGTCTCCAGCTGACAAGGAGACGCTAGCAACACTGGCTGCGCTGGAAGGAAGTCAGGATTCAAATGCAAGTTCAGGTCTGAGTGATGATCTTCAGGCACTTGATGTGAAACCTTTAGATTCCTCACATTTTATTGATGGTATGTATAAAATAAAAGTTTTCTTTCTCGTTTTCACTTGAAGATGTTATTGCATTGTACCTATAATTCCTTATCTCAAACCTCCTGATCGGACTTTTCACTTAAAAGGAGTATTGAAAACATGCACAGAAAATTATCATTTCAGTGCACTTCTAATATAATCAGTGTTCACATAGTACGCATCTTGAAAGGCACTGCCTTGAAATGCCATTATTTTATAAAGAGGCTTTTAAAAGTAGTTATAGTTATTTATCTTGAATACTTGGGGCAAGGGGGGAAACCTTGAACCTTGAATGTTTATGTCCAAACACAAACTTATCATTTTGTATGAAATTTAATCTTACAGGTCAGTAAGAATCTTAACTTTTATTACACATGTGGACAAACCAGTACTGGTCCACCTTTCCACCATGGGGCTTCAGGAGAGCGACATAGTGTCACTTAGGAAGAATAGAACCCCAGTGACCAAATTCTTGTCGTACAAGGCGACTAAAAGGGGCATAATTTGCTTTCACTTTTCTTTCTATCGATCCATGTTATGAACTTTTTTTCCCTTAGTGTGCTTCTTGCACATCATGTTGTGCTATATGGATGAAATATTGCCCTTTAAACATTAAATATCATCTTAATTCATCTGGTCCATTTTCATTATTTGGTTAAATTTGAAGACATATTTCTCTGGAAAATGAGTTGAGAAATTAATGTACTTATGTTTTGTTTAACTGAAGGAGTAGTCACTGAAAATATTTTTATTTCATGTAGCAGGATGAATCGTGTGATTTCAAGCACTAATATTTGATATTACTTTTGCAGCAAACAGAATTGGCTTGTTCAAGAAAGATATGCAGACTGTGCCAAACGGTGAGTTGAAGACCCTGGACAACAGTTTTATTCAAAGGCCAGACGACAACCAAGAAGTCCCTGCCAGCCTTAGCCCTGTATCTGCACTCACTGAGTCACTGCACAGAGACGATGATATTCTGACAGACTTAGATTTCAATCAACAAGTTTTGCCTCATTTCAGTGGATTTGAAGACTCAGATGTAAGTATAACCTTTTATTTCTTTCAAACAAATCAATTACTAATTGAAGGGGTCGAAAGAAGTGTTTAAGTGACGGCCCTGTCCGGCTAACATCGCTATTTGTCCCTCGCATATTATAACGACATTGGTCGCGCTGACCGGTAAATATTTACATGTGTATCGTTTGACAGTTGTTGACTTCCGCCTTTGCAACATTCGTGATGGATTTATGGTAACCTGACGATTAATAACGAATTGTTCCGAATGCATTTCTCTAAGTAGTATCTAGCCGGGTTGTGTCCTGGAACAATCGGGTGTGTCCGGTAAAACATTTATTTGTTCTGTAAGCTTCAATCCCTTACAGGACAAATGTCCTGTGGATGTTTTTTCTTATTTCTACCCCTGAATTGTATTCTGTTCCTATTTACACGGTCATAGCTTCCACAGGAAATGCAAAACTATTTTGCCGTTTCAATATTATTATTTTTGCATCATTCTTGTTAAATGCCCAAGAGTAAATATATTGTAAAGAGTTCAGTCATATGCCATGTTTAGATGTTTATTCAAGCCCTGCTATCTATCTGCTAAAAAGGGTTTCAGTGGTCATGAAAATAGATGTGTCAGGGATCTGATACATTTGGGAACAATACTTTCTGCCCATGTACCTCTCTTTCAAACCGGAGATGGGCCCCTGGCGTGATATATAAGTGTCATTGTGGTGATATGATTGAAAGGTTGCGAAAAACGATGTACAGAATCACCCATGCACTCAATTGACAAAGGGCAAGTAAACATAGCATTTGTCTTTGCCCATATTTCAAGATTTACTTGCCAAGATTTAATTTATCAACTTATTTGACCAAACCCTAAGGATCTGAGATTTTGCTAAAGATAAACTTGCCTCAGTCATGTTAAGTTAATGATTTTAATTTCCTTCCCCCTATAGTATGGTTTTGACGCCAACTGTTACCTGACCTAATGCAAATTGTGCTGATACAATAAACATGTGCATACAAGACATACAATGCTGTGCAAATATGGATAATGTTGAAATGCATTCTCATTCATATAAGTATTTTGGTTATTGTTCAAGTAGTTTTTGAAGAAAGGACCGACCAGGTTTTTTCTGTTGAGAATTCCAATACTTTTAAGGAAAATTTGCACCAATTTGTGCTTTGCTGATATTTCTAGCCAATGAAGCCTCTAGTCTTTTGTGTCTAGTTAAATACACATGTTTTGCTGATTGGGACCCCCAAAAAAGCAAAGCCTGCGTCCCCTCGGACAAAACAGAATTTAACAGTTGGACACAGTAGTTTTGAAAAATCACTGCATTGTTTATTCAGTAATTACAAAAACAAAAACAATTCTTTCCAAGTCTTGGGATTTTCATTTCTACAAATAGCAACTGCCATGTTCATTATTGGGTGTGTCAATTACTGAAACTGGGACCCATATTTCTTATCTTGGGACTTCTAAAATTATATATTATGGGTCCCCGCGGCCCACATGAATACATACCAAGGTAAAACCCTGCCATAGCTGCAATATTGCATGTTTTATTATTTACGGATTAAATAATCTTGTAACTGCAAAGCTACTTTTGATGTTTTATTAGGATACGGATGAGAATTCTGGTATCGTGATCTACCCCTCGTTTGGTACATCCAGCAGCAACCAAGTTGTTCCAGCTACCAGCAGCATTGTGAAGAAAGATGTTCTCCTCTCATCCAGTCAGTCATCAACTGCCATCACCAGCTTATCATAAAACTGTTATTTACCCCTGAATTTGCGGTACTGAAATTTGATAAATCATGGAACGAAAGAATTATGAGAATTGTTTAAAAATTACATCTGATGAAATACAGGGAGATTTAATTGTTTGATTGTTAAAAAAAATTCATCATTGAAACCAAATTGGTCAGTTTGTGTTGCCTGAACTTAGGTTGTATTTCATTCAGTTTTCAAAGTAATGAAATAAATAAGATATATAAACTTTAGTAAATGAATAACGAAGTGCGAATTTCCCTGAGGACTCTGAATGATGCAGAGGTGATTGTTACTCAGAGGAGTGAATCCAGGGTATTTGATGAGGATTTCGGGGATGCAGGATTGTTGCGTTCATCTTGTTTAACTTGTAGCTCCTAGAACCATCAATGATCATGTCAATTTGATAGGCATTGTTGGTGCTACCTACTTTCACGTTTCACAGAAGTCCTTAATTTTCTTCTCTCTTCCCCTTCCATCTTTGTCACCCCTACACCTTTCAAGGGTGGTTTATGTCAAAAGGGGAAGTCTCTGAGATGCCCCCAATGTCAAACTTGTTAATTGTTTTGTAATTAGCTTGTTACTTAATTTATTTATTGCTTGGAATGTGGCTGGAGAAACACTTTTCACATGTGTACTGTATTGTTGGCACTGGTGTCGATTGTTACATCATCTCATGATATCTGCAGAACTTTGACATTTGTCAATTTAATCAACTCTTTCTTTTAACAATTTTAACTTTAATACGATAGTTACAAGCTCATTTGAAAACAACATATTATATCTATTATGAAGAAAAGAGCTTAATTTTGTACAAATTGAAAAATTAGTATGTTGTACAAATTGAAAAATGTGTGAGCATAATCTTTAGGCAAGAAATGTGATTCTACTTACCTTCCAAACAGATGCTAATGGTATTACCGTAAAATCCGTTCTGTGGAAGCTTGTTAACAGATTCAAAGAAAATGCAACCTTTGCAAACAATTGCATGACAGTAGACTTACAAGCAATGGTCATTGATATTTGTGTGCCAGATCATGAGTATGCAAGAAGTAAAGATGTCATGCAAATAAACCTGAAAAAAAATCGGTTGAGTCAAAACGGAGAGCTCTCTTGTCTTCGATTATTGTTTACTTGCCTCCTTCACATCAGTGTTGTGTTGCATAATCTAAAGCATTTTATATTTTGCCTTGTTCTTTGAGGTTTTCAGATTGTTTTGTTCTATGCAGATATTCTTGTTGGTGTAGCTTTTTATTGGAGGAGAGGACAGGCACGCCTCTATGGATGTTGGAAAGGACTGGTGCCTGTGTGATGTTAGAATGTACATGTTGGTTTGATACATTTGTTTTTGGAAGTATATTGGATATGTTATGCAGTTCTATGTTCAGCTTGTTGCCTGGAACATTAACGTTTAAAAGGCCAGTCCCTGGTATATCCTGTTCATGCATTCCTGAATTTGGATATACCGTATTTCCTCTATTAGACGCTCAGGCTTCTATTTATTTCAGATGAGCCTTTGGCCCAGTATCAATTAGAGGCCCAGTGTTGATTAGAGGCCCGGCTTCTATTAATTCAAACAAGTTTTGCTGTATCTCATTTACATTCTGTGCGTGGCTAGGAAATTTTTCTATTGAGCTACTGTGGCTAAAACAGTTCTCTATCATTTAGCCACAACCAAATTTGCATAGCCACACATTTAATCAAAGTGATTAACTGTTACAGAATAGCATCTGTATTTCATGAACATGTAATTTAAAAAGAATTTTTTTGTTGCAGCAAACTTCTAGGCCAGTTTGAGGAATCTGATTCCAATCACTAACTCATTTTTATTTTTGCCACTGTGGCGAACAAAAGTAATTTTCTTTTAGCCACAACCTATATCAATTAGCCTTTAGCTAACGTGGCGATCTCTAGCGCTAGCACAGACATTAGAGTCTAACATCTGTTTAGTTCTGCTGATTACAATATTAAAAGGGATCATTAATTGTATCAAATAGACCCAGCATCAATTAGAGGCTTAGCTTCTACTTTTTGAACTAAACAATTGACCTGTGTTCTATTAGAGACAAGACAAGATGTTTATTGTATTATAGGCCCGGCGTCTAATAGAGGAAATACAGTATTTGGGAATAAATGTAAGTGCAACTGAGAACTCTTAGTTGCAGTGAATGAAGTATCGGTACATACAGAGAGTTAGAACCTGTATTAAGGCCTCTGAGCAAAGCAGTGAGCAGGTGCCCACTTTCCATCAAAACGTTTCTTAATACTGTAAGTTTTAAGCTGAAAATAGAGGATATGCTCAGAGACGGTTGACAAATGTTGCTCGAAAGATTAGAGGAAGTTTTCACTTTGAAAGTGTTTTGAAGATTCTATAGCATGGATTGGTGTTAAGGGTTGGTATCAGAATAGATTAAAGTGTTGCTTATGTTTCATTTATGCGAAGTTTCTTTGTGAAATTGCGAATTTTATTATTTTTCATTTTTGTTATTTACAATTTGCTTAAACGCAGTTCTACAAAAGTATCTCTTATGTGTTAGTTTGTCTGATTATTCAGAAACCAAAATACAGTGTCAATTTAGAGGCAGGTTTGCTAGATCTTCTGTAACAAAAGCAAACGTGGCATTTGACTGTAAAATGGCTGTTTCATATTTACTTGTAAAATGTGTTGAAAATTGTACAAATTTTATCATATGAGATTACAATTTACACTTTGGCTGCTTTCATTTTTCAATACCACTACTTTTTACATTTCTGAGCTGTTATGGTTCATTTTCTCCTTTTGACAACACCTCTCTTTCTTCGCAGATTCTTCATGGGTACTTGGGTTCATATACATCTTGAAAGTGCTTAAATTTCAAAAGTGCTTAGATCTGCCTTGAAATGGTCTTATTCTGTGAACAGTCCCTGAAATGTGCTTTATTTATCCTATTAAGATACCCTAGAAATTAAGCAACTGGATTTCTTTGATAATCAATAGCAGGATTGTTATTGTGTTTGAAATCTTATATCACAGGTCGGTTCAAGGCTAACAGCTTTAGAGCTCATGCAACATGACCTGTTTTCATTTGGGAATGCTTTTTCCTTAGTGCTCATGTGAAGCGATCATCACTAGTTATAATTTTGCTACATTTAAAGATTTGCTTTGGGAAATAAATAAAAGTAGTAGTATACATGTACTTTTTTGGTCTGCATTGAAGTGGGGCCAGTAGTCCTTGAGCAGAAATTTAGTACGGTACTTGAAATGTGCTGGAATTTGAACTCTCTGGTTCTCTATGAAACATGGTACTAAATATAATCATTCTAATTATTATTGTCACCACACTAAAATAGAGTTCTAGAGTGTCATATTAACAGTTGTATGGCAATAATATCATGGTGAAAATTATGAATCTTTGATTCTGTACATTAGAATACCTGATATTGTTCTTTGATTTACTAAATCTCTTTGTGCCTCTAAGAAAATATTGTCGGTATTTCATTACTTATGTCCTATTATATGGAGGTGACAATAATAATTAGCACCAGTATGCAGAGTTGTCCCTAAGATTTGAAGTAGAATGGTTTTTAAAAATGTAGAAGGGGGTCTGAGAGAACAATAACTGTTTAGATCAAGCTGAACCCGAGAGTAGCCGAGGACTGCTGTCAAAACTGCAGGGGAAAATCTTTGGCCCCAGGGCCCACTTCCACAAAGCGATTTTAGCGCTAAGTTGATCGTAAGTCCTTAAGATCGAGATTTTAACATTAAAA
>JAUELE010230300.1:0-12128 GCA_031471655.1 Diodora aspera | reverse complement strand
ATGAATAAATATTGAGAGAGAAATATTCATGATAATATCAAAACGAGGCTGTGGGTGCAAGGAACCCGTTATGCATAAATATTAAGAGAGGCCTACTGCCACAGCTCCCACGTTGAACGATCTGCATCAAGGATCTTTAATGCTGGCGATTGAGAGAGCGGGCTCGAATCCCGACGGAACTTACCCATAGAGTACTCTTGAAGGAAATGTCATTCCAAACACACTATGTTGTGTTTCATTACTTCCTAAAGCTGTACTTGAATATTTCACAGCTTCCATTGTCGACTGCGACATTGAAACTTCAATAACAGACTTCAACGCAAAGTCACTGCAATTAAATACATACCGTTACATACGAAAAACGTTCGGAAATAGAGACTTCCGGATTATCGAGGTCCGGATTACCGAGACTCAACTGGAAATGCATTTGGGTCAGTTATTGGAAAGTCTTTTTAGCAATGTCAGCATGTTTTCCACCTGATACACATTTCCAAAAACAACACACCTTGTGGCAAATACAACATCTATCTATCTAAAATCATTTACCTGGGTGTTATTATAAAGTCCTTTGCTTTCCCTGACGGCAAGCCTTGCTCTAAATTCGATAGTAGCATATGTAGGGGTTCATATAAAGACGGTGTTGCGTGGGTCTACCGACAGTTACGAAGTTCGTCATGGCGTGCAAGAGCTTACTGGTGCTGTTGAGCTTTGTGCTTTTCAGTAGTGCTTTTGCCTACAAGCGTTCGGATCTGTGTAGTGAGTATCCATAACACACATACAGAGACACCTAGTTGTTCAATCGTAGCTACTCGTCTCTTTCCGTGACCTATCAGAGACCCGTACGTCCCTCGTGAGCCGACATGCGAGAAAAGTACGCATGACGGAGGAATGACAATCGGAATGGGTGGTGTACGATTTCATATAAACGGATTAAACCGAATGTTACAAACGAATTCGTGGCGCACGTTTAGAGGTGATACGACCAAGTACACTGTCGGGCAAAAGAAACGTTATCAAATGATTTCAGTTATTTCATTTTGTCTTGATGTTATAGCTGATCAAAATGATGCTTGGATTTAAACAAGTGTAATTTGATTGACATCATGTCGTTGATAAAACTTCCTTAGCTCGCAAGGATATCTCTTGCATATCTAACGTAATTGTGAATTTTTTCAGTAGTCTCTCAAAATCTTGGTGTCGTTTCTTTTGCCCGGCAGTGTATATTACATACCACATTTTCATACTTTCGTTTGTTTCAGTGTTGTCTTCAGAAGACAGGATAACCATGGGGGTAGTTCCTATACGCATGCATCCAAATCTATACCTACACGGTCTTTGAGGGGAATTTCATCAGGAGACAAAGCCTCGTTCGTGGTCTCTCTCCTTCCGAGAACGTTTTATTCAGGGGTAATTTTTTTCAGATCAGGGCCTTCCCTTCTAGCCATCCTGGTTTATATTCTCTGGTTCCGGGCCCTATTTTGAACCCCAGGCCCCCAGACCCCGGACCCCCTCCACTCCCTCTCCGAGCCCCTGACCACCTGTTTCGGCTCCACGCTGAACTGAGAGAGTTATTATGCGCCCTTGGCAGCCATTGCAGGGGAGGTAACGGATATGGTGGACTATTTGCAACTCATAACACGTAAGTCTCCACGACAACAATACCTTTATTCACGAATATAATGTTTGAAAAGATATTATTGCCAAATATGTGCAGGAAATTTCAAATGACTTTCAGTTTTATTAATCATCAACTGTCAGTGATAATTAACCTATTTCAACTAATACTATTTCATAAATATACATCATGTAGTTCTCGGTATTTTAGATGTGGCCCGGCGGACTTACGGGTATAATGCATCGGAGCTTAATCCGCTGATTCATGTCCAAGATATTAGTGGAACGTAGGGGAGCTAACTCGTGGGAAGTTCCAAAAGGTTTCTGATCCTGTCGGAGGAGGCTCTTAATGGTGTCGGCAGTGACCAGGCATGATATATTTCATTAGTACCAGCCGTAAATAAAGTTTCACCCAATCAAATCGTTGAGCTGACCATGTAACGTTTTCTCCAGCAATAAGCACATTATGTCTCAGATGAGACATGCTTGAAAGGTACGTCCAACTGTTAGACTTATTTTTCGCTTCTGGAATTTTCTATCGCAATATTTTAATATATACTGAACCACTAAAGACACGTAAGTCTAAAATTATAGGTACAAGACATGTATTCTGAGACGTTTGTACAGAGTATGCATGTGTTTTGATGGCAAACTCTGACATTAGACGCTCGTGAATATTCAGTCATGAGTCTGGAAAATATCAACATGAGCAGATAACGCGATGAGGAGTAATAAGGACCGTGTATGCCCACCATTTGTATTCACAAGCATCACTTGCAACAAGCAACACCTGTACGTCGAATGGATCAGGCGGTTGAGTTGATGAATGCCAATGACATGCGTGGGAATTCCTGGACTATGGTTGCCTGAAGTTCAGCGCCGTTGTTGGCTTTGGACGCACTTGATCAAGTCTTCCTTTAGAGTTCGTCAAACAAATGTTCAATCGGGTTTAAGTCGGGACTCATGGATGGCCACGGCAAAATGTTGTCCTACTGCAAAAACTGTAGTCTCGCCCAAGCAGTGTGTGGTGTCGCATTGACCTGCTGGAAAGTGTGTTGCCGATGACGATCGAAAAAGGGCTCAACATGGGTTCGTAGAGCCTGGTCAATGTAGTGCAGAGTTGTAACACCATTACCCCTTCCAGGACCGTTATTCTGAAAGACCACGGGTCAATTCTTTGATTTAAGCCAATACCTGCTCACATCATGACACTCGCACCACCCCACCGCGTTCATTTCCATGACACAGTGATCTGCATAACGTTCTTCACATCTTCTCCATAGCATGATAAATGCAGAAACGCCTCTCATCTGAGAAATCATAGGTCTTAACTGTTGATGGAGCCAGTTCTGGTATATTGTTGCCCATTGGACACGGACTGTCTATGGAGAAGAGTCAACATGACTGTGTCGACGGACAGGGCGACAGCGGTTCCAGCTGGTTGCAATGGTGTTGTCACTTATGGGTCTGTTGTGGACTCCAATGGTCTGCTTGGTTGGCACCGAGGAGTGGGTCGCGCCGGTGCTTTCGATGGAGGTGTCTATCCTGTCGCGGTGTGGTCACTCTTGGCCGCCACTTCGGAAGAGGTCAGCAGCGTTGTGAGTAGTGACAAGAGATTCTTGGTTAAATTGGTTGTAGCGGTCACATTGAAGGCATTGACAACATTCCGAACGCTCTGACCAGCTTGCAGACGCCCAATCGTTTGTTCTGGTTGGCATGCATGAAGTCTTGACATCATCGAAACCAGGGCGAAAATGAAGGACGAGTCTAACAACTGGGATGTTTTTATACCCATTACTATCAGCAACAACGTTTTGATTTTGGTTTTCACTCCAACCGCCTTTGTCATGTTCCCATGGTGTACTTTGTTGTTTTTGGTTTTGAGATGCACTGTTTTCGGAAACGTAGGAATATCAAATTGGAAAAAAGCAGTAGGTTATGAATTTCAATTGTTGTTCCACACAATATTGCGTTTCTTTTGCGGCTCAGTATATTATTGTAAACTGTATGAAATTTAAAATTCAAAATCAGCACAGATACGTATACAGGCTGAATTTGCCTGCATCTAGACTTGCTAAACTGCAGTAGCAGACTCGCATTGGACACAATTACTTATACAGCGTCTGTCATACACATTAGAGGATCGTCTGCAAAATCCCATGCAGAAATTGATTGACGCGACAAATTTGTAGATTAATATCTATTCATTGCATATACATGTTTTGAAGACAAATTGGAAATTCAAAACAATTTTTACATTGAACAGCTTGAAGACGTGGGTCTACCTCAACATTCTAAAACCTCTTTTTATGTGCTAAAAACGTGGATAGGCGAGCCCAGCTCTTTCGGTTCTGACGCGTTTTTCTTTTAATCCTCTGTAGCCGCCCTAGTTAATCAAATTCGGGGTTTGAATGCATTGTGCATGTTTAATACACACAACAAAACATCATCGTGAAGTGTAGGAGAAACAAACATAACTTGCAAAGAAGGGAAGTGCGAGCGAAAGCAATATTCGTCGCAACGTCTAGAAACCAGTCTTCAAGACGCCACCAAGTCTGGCTCACTCCTTCTACATTATATCGCAGGCGTCCATGTTTCAATGGTCGTCTGCTGTCACATACCGCAATAATGTAGATACAAGGCTTCCGAAAAGCCTGGGGGATTTGATAAAAATAGCAACAACTGTTAATTCGTATAAGAGGTTCACCTTTAAAGGCACTTCTATGCTACAGTGTGCTTGTCAATGCCTATGAGGGTTTAGGATCGCCTCCCTCGTGTTAGCAAACACGGATATAAAGTATAAATCTCTTCTGGCCGCTAGATGTCGCCCGCCCCTCGATGTGTGTATGTGATATATTATGTATGTGATTATCGATAAGTATTTCATAACGGCTTGGGAAGTTTCAATCGGCATAGATTGGAATGTAAGCTTGAGTCGGGTTCCAGCGAATGAAATTTTGTTCCTGTGCCCTATAGACTGGTTCCTTGTTTTTTTCTGCGATTCTGCTTTGCGCAGAGATATACTGTTGTAACTTGTAACAGTAGACAGGGTATCTGTCTATATGTGCCCGATAGATTTGATATGTTATGGATACAGAAAGATTGAAAAAAAATAGATGTCTACGTCAGAGAGGCAGTTTTTTCCGTCATAGGGTTATCACTACTACACAAATAACGATGACGATGGAACTGATGAAGATAATGCTGACCACAAATTGGCAATATTAAAATAATATTGAAGATACTACTACTACTACTACTACTACTAATAATAATAATAATTATGATAATAATAATAATAATGCTGACGATGATAATATGTCGACAATGATAATGATGACGGCGGTGATAATGATAACGACAACGACGACGATGATTGTGAACTGTCCGAGACCACCTATGCACACGAATACAATTGTGTGACCGTGGATAGGTTTGACACCAATGCTTTATTGACAATCAAAGACTGAAAAAGATACATTGTTGTATCGAAAAGGCAACTTTCCGTTATAGCGCTAGTACTACTAATACAAATAATGATAATAACGACAACGATGAAACTGTAAAAGGTAATGCTGATGGAGACGATAAAAATGGTGACAATAATAATGCTGATGACGAAAACGATAACGACTGATGATGATAACGACGATAATAATGATAACATTGAACATGGGAATAACTATTAACAACAATGTTGATGATAACGACGATAACAATTGATGATTATACGACGATCATAATGATGGTAGCGACAAGAACATGGGAATAACTATTAACAACAGTGTTGATGATAACGACGATAACAATTGATGATTATACGACGATCATAATGATGGTAGCGACAAGAACCACGACGATGATACTGTACGGTCTATGTCTGACATAAGTCTTGTGGGGAAATGCATTTAGGGCAAAAGATAAGCAAAAAAGTAATTAATTTATATTTAAGCTGTCGTGAAAAATGTTATAATCCCCAATTTTAAAACATCAGTATAATTTCACTCCTAGTGTACTGTGATATACTGTCGAGCAAAAGAAACGATACCAAATGATTTCAGTTAGTTTCCTTTACGTCTTTCTGTCATAGCTGATCAAACGGATATGCTAGGATTTCAACCAGTGTAATTTGATTGACATCATATCGTTGATAAAACTTCCTAATCTTGAAGGGATATCTTTTGCATATCCAACGCAATTGTGATTTTATTCAGTAGTCTCTCAAAATCTTGGTATCGTTTCTTTTGCCCGGCAATATATAAATAAATATAACAATATTAAATCCGAATATTGAATTGACAGCGTTCAGTAGTTTTGGATAACGTAATTATTTTCAGTTAAATTTGACAATATTTATTTCGACCTTTATTTCTAATGTACAAAATTTATAAAAAATTGGGGTACAATAACTACTTAAAGAAAATTGGTGTTTCTTTGAGCCGAACTAAAATCTTTCAAATGCATCAGTAAAACCTTTCGGTAGCAAATGTTACGGAGGTTGTGATTAACAACTGAAATTTATATTGTTTTAAATGTTTACATTCTTATTTCATACTTTTGGAATGATTAAATATATCTAAAATATATAGTTATTCACACAAAGAGTTTGTTATAACCATAAATTAAAAATAGACTGATGTTCAACAGAAAGTCAACCGATTAGTGTGTGGTAATGATAAAAAAAAGGCAAAAACACAAGGTGATGCAAACCTTTTACATGGAAGGTGAAATTTGACGAGATGTGAAAACTGCATGATATACACAATGATCACTATTAAATGTCAACAAGATCATTCTCAAACAGTATTAGGGGTAAATTGTTTATGACATCAAAACATTTTCAGTATACTTTCTTACGATAGGCAGTTTATGTACACCTGTGTAATTATCATTCATATTAACTTTATGAATAGATAATATTTTTCGTTATAAGTATTGAAAACCGTAGTGAAATGTATATGTTCATATGCACATCAGGATTGTGTCGTTACGTTTACGCAACAGAACTGATTTGACAGAAATTATCTACACTGACATTTTCAAAATTGTAAACAAAATATTCAATATATTCTCGTTGGTTTGAATAAACAGAGTTCTCTTACAAAGCTTACTACGATAAGTTAAGTGAAAATAAAGTAGCGTGTTAATACTTGTAAGAAAATTCGTTTTACATCTGACAGAACATCTATATATGACCCCGGGACATCGTCATACACGCATTCGCACACAATAACTGTGTAAAACATAGAATCAATACAAATAATAAAAATACATAATAAAATTGTAAAAGTACATGACCAGGTTTATATTAAAAACAGGCTTCCGTAAAATAAGAAAGATTCATACGTGAACTGGATTTCTTAAGAAAAATAGAATAAAATAACCTTAAAATTAGAAACATTGATTATACGGTAACTAGAGTTCTTAAGAAATTAGAATAAAATAACCCTAGAATAAGAAATATTAATACGGCAACTAGATTTCTTAAGAAATGGGTTTTTTTAAATAACCCCATAATTGCAAGGTTATGATTTATTCGGTAATAGTATAGAATGTGAAGTCTCCTTATGGATAGTTGCTGTCTACGGCTGACATACTGTTTATTAGGGATATGGTAACTGTAATAATGGCGTTTTAGTTCTATTTGTGTATCGGCATTTGGAAGTCTTATTTTAAGTTCTAATTGTTTTCACTTCTGGTAAACAGTATCGACAACTTGACGGCAGGAGATAATACTCTGATTTTAGGACATGGGACGTTTAGAAGCGACATGTATCAAACATATAGTAAAACGAGAGCGACGTTGGTATACTAGTATACATATTGAGTGGAGAAATGTGTTTACCGGTAATTTTCAAACATCATGATTATGTTTGAAATTTTGTTAAATTTGTTCTTGTTTTGTGCTCATATATAAGTTTTACACTGGCGTCATGAAACAGTGATATATATGTGCTAAATGAGTATTTAAGTAAAGCTGACAGGTTTAAATAAGCTTTACCGCCGATCGTTCTTCTTGAATAAGATTTGAAATGTACATCTATACCTATTGCATTCCTTGCATTCATTTTTGCTTCTATTAATTTTCGTTTACTCAATTACAGTTTAAATTATGTAATGGAGGTACCAAACCGAATTTCAGTACAATTAACAATCTCTAGGCATTTAATTAATATTCTTACAGTCTTACGAATAATACCGACATCTCGGAGAAATGACAGAGAGAAAACAAACTGGTTCAGAAAATTTTAATTGGAAATGCATTATCAATCTTGAGAGATGTTCTGATTTATACTGATGTTTCAAAGAAACTATACTGACGTCCAAAAGAAAGTATACCAAGATTTTGAGAGACTACTGAATAAATTCACACATGTGTTTGATATACAAGAGATATCCCTTAAAGACTTGGAAGGTTTATCCATGAGATGATGTCAATCAAATTACACTCCCCGAAATCCAAGCATCCTTTTGATCAACTGTGGCATAAAGACGTAAGGGAAAATAATTGCAATCATTTGGTATACAGTATATAACAAGACTGTCAGAGACGACTGACAAAACAGTACAAACAAACGTGGGCTATGCAAGAGATACAGCATTTATTCAAGCGGGCGTTGTTTCAACACTGCGAACAAAATGAAACTCCATGAAAGGAAGAATAGCTATAATGAACATTGACACAAAATCACTGGTTGGTTAAGACTGTAATAATGTTTCTCTGTGTCATTTCTTTGAGATATAAGAGAAACTGTAACAGAAATAATTTCTCTATATTCATAGCTGTACCAATTTAACTGAAAATAAAGCGAAAGATAAAATCTGTATTTTCTCGAGTTAATTGTATTGTACATTTTATATGATTTTTTTTGCAGATATTTTTTTTTCAATTTTCAACAAAATGCATCGCTACAGTTTTGGGAACTATGTTGAACTGGCTCCAGTGAAAATATCCCCGACGTGCGAAGATCTCGGAATTCCGACAGAAGCCGAGGACATTGCTTATTCGTTCTGTCGCCGAAATTTAATTCGAAATGCAGGACTTCATTTGGAAAGGTTGGAGTACGACTCAATGAAAAGTAGCCCGTTTTCCCCAATATGCATGATCCCCGTCCCGACGCCGCTGACGTTAGAGGCAGGACTTGAACCCTCCTTCATTCGCAAACGGAATGAAAGGGAACGAGAACGGGTTCGCTGTGTTAACGACGGTTACGACCGTTTGAAAGAACACTTGCCGATAGAAAACAAAGATCGACGCATCAGTAAGGTAGAGACTTTGAGAGCGGCAATTGAATACATAAAACATTTGCAGTCCCTTTTAGACGAAACCGAAGACGGGCCTGAATCAAAGTCTACTGTGAACCAAGAAAACCCTTGCGAACCTCCTCGACGCAAACGTGCCAAAAAGGAAAGACGCAGTTGAACTTCCAATGGTGGCTTTGTAAAACTTTCTTGCATCTTTAAGTGCTATGAATTCACATTTATGTGGTTGACAAACTTTTTTTGTAATAAAATTTTAATGTTATCGTCAATATGCTTAAGTTTATTATGCATAAAATTGCTGCAAGAGAACATTTTAATTCAGATTGTTGCATTGAGAGAAATGAACGGACTGCATCTTACACGTCGTTGTGGCACGCTATGGCTGAACTACTGCTCACAGTGACGTTAAACACCATTTAACCCATTTCACGCCCGCGCCAACTTCCCCCCACCGTACCAGACCATACAGAATCCAAAATAATGTTACTGCGATGTTAAGCAGCATTTCACTTCCCCACTTAATAATGTTTTCTGTGATAATAGTACTCGTAAAACTTACTTCACGTATATCACTGTAAGTAATAACAATAATAGTAATATCAACAACTAGCAGAATGAAGGTAACATCTCTAAATTACAAAAGTTTAATGGACAGTCGTTTCGGTGTCACCCCTCTTTGACTGTGTCACCCGGTGCGTTCCGCACAGTCGTATAGTGACACCTCTGATCAAACCTTATTTACACGAATTCTATTTCGAGGAAAGGGTTTCAAACTGTCGTATCTGAAAATCGTCAGTTTTCAGGAGATCCAATAAACAACGCTACTCGGAGAGATTTTATTAAATAGATTTGACAGGATCATATTTTAGTACCCACGTGCCAAATATATTGTTGATTACTAAATGCATTTTAAAATAAGGAATTGTTTTGCTTCTACTGAAAACTGATGATTTTCAGTTACGACAGTCTGGAACCTTACCCTCGATTTGTGATATTGTTGTCTCTTCAGTTGCTAATGACAACCGTGTACTTGTTCTATGATGTTTAAAACGACAATAAAGGTTGTTTTATTTGTTAAGAGATCTTATAAATTTAATATCGCCTTTAGCAAATTTTGTCTCAGTTCTTCATTTAATATTGTCTTAAACAGACATCTACGCTAATAAAATCTTTAAATCAAACCCATTTAATAAAAACAAATATTTTACGGTACTTAGCTCAATCAGCAACTCTGGAAAACTCTGGTGGAACTCAGTGGAAATGGTCGAGCTCCTAGTTCACTTCGCCCATCTGATTACTTGAAGTTACTTTGACCGCTGAATCTCTGTGCCCCGTTTCACAAAGCGATCCTAGCACTAAGTTGATCGTAAACTCTTAAGATCAACTTTTAAAACAACGTTTTAACCACCATTCTCGTTGACAAAACAACTTAGAACTGTACAACGTGTCCGAAAATCACTCCTAGATTGTGGTGGGAAATATAGACAAATGTTTGTCACGTTGGTTTTAAAATTAATCAAGTTGCTAAGACTGATCTTAACTAAGATCGCTTTGTGAAACAGGGCCATGGAGGGTTAAATGCTATTAAATGTTCGTGCGTGTGTGTGTGTGTGCGTACGTTACATTTCAAGCAACTTTGAAGTGAAAGTTAATACATGTAAATAAATATTCTTATTTGATCCTCATTTTCTATTTCCAATGTACGATTTACAACATGAGCAGCGAGATAGCAAATCAGATAGCGCTTTTTCAGAGGTTGGCCCTGAACAATTGTAGTAATACAACTAAAATATCAATGAGGACATGTAAATTCAGCAATATGTAAATTCGCTAACAAACTTATATAAATTTGTTCATAATCAATGTAAACATTGGAATAATAATAGAATAATTCATTCAGTATGGAAGAACGACCATGTGATTTTTATTTGGAGGTGTCTGGGAGGGGAGGTAAATTGGAGGTAGTTTCTTCAGTATTACAGTGTTATTGAACCATTTTATTACTTTATAACAAAAGGGGGTAAAGTTTGCTTTGGAATGGTCTCTCATAGAGATGTTGCACTGAAAAGGAACCTGCATTCAGTTTTCCACGAACACCTCTACTATGTTCTATACCAAATATGCTTGATACACGTATATCATGTACCTCATCGTCTTTTACAGCTTATTCTGATACTAAATCCTGTGTATGTGTGTCTATACGTGTATGAATGTTCAAGTTTGAGATAAAATAGGCTAATCGTTCTATATATGAAAGGAAAGAACATTTTATTTTATGTGCATGTATTTTATTCTATATTTAAATAACCGAAGTCATCCCCCACCCACCTCCACAAATGTAACAGAGGTCATGCCAATAAATCATATACAGGTTCACACAAATGCTTCTGAAATTACTGGGGACTAAATTATTAGTGGTTCCAAATACCCGACCGACTCGAGTTATGGTACCGATCCTATTGCGCAAAATTTAATCTGCATACATCTTTCAGGATTGTAACTTAGCTGCTCATATTTTGTTATCTTGCTTGACATTTTAGAAGTTGTGGTAACAGAGATATAAGATAGACGGGAAGACGGTGCAAGAACCAACAC
Source organism: Diodora aspera (assembly GCA_031471655.1). Taxonomy (NCBI): domain Eukaryota; kingdom Metazoa; phylum Mollusca; class Gastropoda; order Lepetellida; family Fissurellidae; genus Diodora; species Diodora aspera. The sequence goes on along the minus strand of JAUELE010230300.1, from coordinate 656 downwards.
CGAAACTTCGTTCCTCGTTATAAAGAAGTTGCTTATTTCTATAAGTCTTTCTTATGTGTCCATATTTTATTAGTTGAATTTTTGTTTTTAAATGCGACCGATCTATACCAGCCCTAAATTTGTCAGACGTGTGATCCGAACCACATTAATTTATTTAACTATTATTTGCATTCAGAAAATAATCTTTTTACATATTATTTTGTTTCTGCTGCTATACGTTAACAAATAGGAGTTGATACAAAAACCCAGAAGATCGACTTTGCAATCTGAAAATAATATACTGGTCACTGATTGAGAAGCATGCTTATGATTACTGATCAAAGTCAAAAGTGTCATTCTATAGACAGCCTCAATGAAACCCAGGGCAAGATAAATACAAGTAGTTCAGAAACTCTTGGGCATTTTAAGACTTATAACATCTTTTCTTAACGATATATGTAAATTTATATCAACAACCTAAAGGTATGAATCGGAGACTGGCATTACTTTTTGTGGACTAAGACTTAGCAGACAATAAACTAAAGTCATAATGCAATACATACTGACGTCCCAAAACAAGTATACCAAGATTTTGAGAGACTACTGAATAAATTCACAAATGCGTTGGATATACAAGAGATATGCCTTCAAGACTTGGAAGGTTTATCAATGAGATG
>JAUELE010230289.1:0-12129 GCA_031471655.1 Diodora aspera | reverse complement strand
AATGCACACCGGATGTTTTGAAACTCTTGCGTACGATCGAGAACATTGTTGAGAGCATCGGTATATGTTTTACGTTGTTGCAGATTATCCATGATCACTTGTTGCGTGCATGGCAGGCTGTTTAAAATATGTACATGTACATTATTCACAATAACAGATATGAAGTAGAACGAAGCGATGTACACAACAAGATTGCTCAGACAGTTTGCGAAAGTTTTAAAGGAATATTTTACAGTGGAGGAATTTAATATTTTATTTGAATTAGAAACCATTAAACATGCTATATGTATATGTTTTATGCATCAATCTTGGTAGGTACATATTTTTATTTTTATTTATCGATCCCACAGTTCGTTTGCGAAAAGAACACATTGAATTTGACCACGCATCCACTGCATGTCTTGTTTTCAGCAGGTCGCCGCATAAAACGTCAATAATTAAACATCGTGTATTATCAATCGTTATAGATATTTCACCCAACGGCTGCGGACACGATAGCTTCAAATGTGCCATAGTATATCTGTGCTAATGATTGACCCTTAAATAGTTGAGCTGAGTATATAAAGCCGGTTGCATAAGGCGTGTTGCGTCAGGTTAACTTAACGTTATGCGACAGTACTTTGTTAGTTCAAAGTAAAGTACAGTGTGCTGGGGTTCTAAGTTACGCTAAGGCTCCGCGTCAACTCTTTTTTTATTAATATTAATTGACAAGGGCAGGTAACTCTAAACTGTTTCCGGATTTTAATGATCAGGGGCAAGTTACTCTAAACCGCGGCTGCCCGAACAAGACAAGATGGAAAATGCCTCAGGAAACCATTTATTTTTGTTTTAAGTTATTAAAAGTTTTATGTTCTGAAGTATTATTTGCTTATCTGTTCAAACAGCTGATTATAAATAGTCACAAAGAAAAAGAATTTTTGTTTTAAGGAAAATGGAATCATTGCATAACTTTTGCTCTGGAACTCTCTGCCACTCAACATTAAAACCTCCAACAGTCTGAACACTTTCAAATCCCAATTAAAAACCTTTTTGTTCAACTTGCACTACAACTGACCTTCTACTCTGTGTTTCTGTACTTTTGTTTCTGTCATGAATTCATTAATTGTAGCGCCATGAGCATGCTTATGTATGGATTTGGCGCACTACAGATGTGCATTATTATTATTATGTTTAGAAGAGAAGATATGATGAACAAATTTCTCTGTGATATTAATTGTGATGCAAAAAGGGTTGGTATATTTCTGCGAGTCGCAGAACCGCATGTGGCTCGCGAGCCACGTGTTGGCCATCCGTGATCTTTATAGTGATCTGAATATTTACAACTGTATAATATTATCAATATAGCAATTATATCTTAATTAGTAGAACTGTTATCAATGAATTAATTGATGATACTTGCACACTTCAGATATAAACATTTCTTGCTTGAGGTTTAGTTCAGTTACAAGATGTGACATGATACTCATATTGGAATGAAATACTTGTGTGGCATGAAATGATGTAGAAAAGATATAACCAATTAAGACATTGTGTAATATTATTTAAATGTTTTCTGATAATTGTTTGTTTAAATAATTTTACACATTAACGATCACAAACCTCACACCAAGGGAGAAAGAGAATGATAAAGAAAGAGAGATAGAGAAAATATAGAAAGCATGACAAAAGGAAAAGTACGAGAATGAGAGAAGAAAATGAAAGAGAGAGAGAGAGAAAGAGATAGCTAGAAAGAAAGAGAGAGAGGGTGAGAATGAGAGAAAGGGCAACGGAATAAAACAAAGCAAAGTGTTAATATTTTGTTCTTGACAGTTATATTTGAATATTTAATCTTATACGGCAAAAACATATACGCTGTTCTAATCCTTGTCGGTGACGTATGACCACAACAACCTTCATTAACCCTGTGAACCCCAACGGCTTGTATTCAGTCGCCAGAAAGTACAGATATCCCAGAAGCCCGTTTACCAGCCGGCAACTTCCGGGCCAATGAGCAACTCAATTGCATTTGACCTTATTTTTGGTATATTAACAAAAAAAAAGAAGACAAAACAACAATTTTTTCAAAGGGTTTACAAGTAAATAAATCACTAAATCTTGACACTGACCTTATCAGTTTTTTAATAATATAAACTGACGATCAAAAGAAATTATATCGGTTAGATTTTAGGAATGATAAAAAAGGTCAAAACACAAGGCTATGCAAATAGTTTACTTCGAAGGTACAAGTGTTTGATGACAAATGAAACCTGATATACGCAATAATCACCATTAAATGTTACAGGATCCTTCTCAAACAGTATAAAGGGTTATAATAATTTATGACAAAAATGGTTTTCGTATACTTTCTTATGATCGTAAGTTTATATCGTTTACAGAAGCTCTGGACTTCATTTTCGAAGTCGTGAAAGTGAAACAGCGGAACGTCTGCTCAATCGAAGTCGACAAGTGCATCCCTTGCTCTATGTTCTTAACTCCAAACAAATTATGTTCATCATCATTTAGTTTCCGATCCAATAATTTTATTTCTAAGCAGGAAATCATCCTTCCGACGTTTGGTAAGTTGAAGGCAGGGTCTTCTAGTTCGTTAAGACAAGAGGAATCATATTCCAGGAACCAGATCTTTACCTAATGATCTTTGGCAGATTACCAAGCCCTGTAACCTACATAATAACTAACATAAGTGCGGAAGATGCTAGTTTCCTGAACACTACACACAGAAACTCTTGTTTTTCAGCCGATGGTGCCGTTCGAGCAAAGAGTATACAATTCAGTTTCTGTTCCAGCAACTGATGCTTGTTTTGTTTTATTGTACAACACATCAACAAAGATATATAACAAAAAGTTGCTATCCTGCTTGGTGTTTTGAAACCTGGGATGTATACACGCTTAAAAGTGTTCTTTCAACAGCTTATACTACTGGTTAAGTCAAATATAAGTTGATATTGCGCAGACGTCGAAATATCGTCCGCTAGGAGGACTTCCGTGGTTGGACGAGTTTTGGAAGTGTCAATCACGTGCAATTCATGGAACCCGTGACAAAAAGATCTGTTGCGCTGTGGTTAATTTGTCACGTGCATTATTAAAATGTTTATTAAAACAACGAAACAAGTAGCGCATAGAAAACAACGTACAGTCTTATATATTATCTGCCATCCCTCCGTCAGAAGTTGCACACTCAGGTTGGGTGTGTTAAGTGAGATCCCAGCGCAGGTCATGTCTCAACTTACATTTGTTTATTATAACAATATTTTACTTGACATAAAGCAAAATTGAACTTCAAATTGAATTTTTTGTTCAAACCATTGGATCGAAACACTATTGTGTACAAAATCCACTCCGAGGTTAACTTCCCCAGCCCGTCTCGTAACACCGTGCAAGCTACTGTCATAAACAATACGTAAAAATAGATAAATAAACGTATTGTTCAGCTGGTGGTAACTTGGCAATGGCTGCTTGACGATGCCAAAGGGTTATTATTTCAGATTTCTGACGCATGCTATCTCATAAATAAATAATTAGCGGACAGAACGTGTTCCCTGGTTTGTCCGTATTTCTGTCCATTTGCATGTTTCTGTCATGAATTGTTTATTTGAATGCGTGACTGACAGCATCTTCAACTGACAGGAGACGAATTAATGAATGACTGAATGAAGAAGGAAGGATGGAAGGAATGAATACTTACAGAGCCATATGTTTTGCCTCCTCCTACCCGACTGCCGTAGCCCCTGTCATAGGACGGCTGAAATGTAGAAATAAAATCAAGATGAATATACAAGAACTGGGGGACTAGATTTATAACTGACATCGGTTTAAAGAAAATAACCTTCGGGAGCTAAAGCAAATCTGAAATTGAATATCACATATAACAATAGAAGAGAACTGTGTTCGAATCCGTTTGGATTGTAGTGAAGAAAGTGACGTTATATTTATATTTTTGTCAGGACCCAATGCATAGAAAACCGAACATCTCACTCTACCATAACCATCTCTGCTTGGCCCTGCCTCAGGCACAGCTAGGAAAGACAATATAGTCCCAGGAATAATAACCTACCTCTGATTTTACATATATTTAAGGTGTTGACAAGAGCATATGTCACATTCTTTGAAACGCATAAAATAAAACTGAACATTAAGACATGATACTATCAATTCTCTTAATGCATGTACAAAATATATGTTAGCGTTTACGTAAAGAAACATTTCAGCTAGAGACTTTCTTAAAGAACTGTACCCACTTTGAAAATATTTCTATATTTCTTCAAATTGTTCAAACTTCATTGTATTACCAGACCAAGCCCCTATCGTTTTTCCATTTGACAAACACGTATCTTTGAAAACGAAAGTACAACCGTTAATATACGTAGTACAAATCAATATAAGTTTTTAGGATTGATTGAAAGAAGAAAGAGCATACAATCCGGTTCCCAAAATTAAACAATGTAATAATATCCAACGTATAGTCAAACACGTCAAAACTTCATTTATATAGTTATAAAAGTATATAGTAGAAATATAGAAACAACATTTCGGGTTTATATCAATGTACAATAATATGCAAGAAGAATTCCAGAAATAATCATGTTCCAGGTGGTGATCCATTTCCTATAACATCTGTCACTGAACACGAATACTAAACTCTGGTGTTCAACATATATTACCAACAGTTACTGCTATGAAGTAAAGATAAAATTACATGTCTATATTTACTTGCACACCAATAAAATATTTGTTTACACCAGGAATAAACACTATCTTGCGTTTATCTTGTTACCGCAACAGACTTACCAGTCTAACGCTTCCGTCAGGGTATCAAATCAATTCTCGATACAATAATAACAACGATTCTTCTCGAGATCGAAACAGAACAGATCAGAAAGAGCGCAGGCTTCTCTATGCACCCTAGTGCGTCTTAGGTCGACAATAACCAACCAAGAACTGGGATGAAACAGGAGGCTTACGAACAGCAAGTAATTTTCTTTTTCCCAAAATATATTTGCGAGAGTTTTGTTGGAGGGAGATAGTAATTACAGGTGAAGACACGCTACACAACCAGCGCTACTTGGTAGAGTTCCAGAAGCTCTAACGACATTGATGAATTGGAGGAAACAGGCCAAGAATTGTGTTGCAAAGTGTGTCGTTTATCATCAATTTGTTTACAAATAATCAGATGTTTTACCTTTAATTAAAACAATCTTTTGTGGATGTTTTATCAAGATCGTTTAAACAAAATAGCATAATATTTCCCTAAAACTTATCACAGCATCTTAGTACGTGTACTCTGGCGCAAAATACATTATCTTCAAACAGACTAACTCTTTATAAATTAATAAAGATAAGCTTTAATGATTCTCCTTAGTACATTAAGGTAGCTGCTATGAACATAAAATCATGGCTTTTATTGACGTTTTATATTTAATGTTTTGATGCAAATGTTATCTTATGTTCAACACTCCTTATATCAATCAATCTGCATTCGCCTAAAAGACACAAACAAACATTTCCAACCTTGCATATAAACCGGTATAGTTTTATATATATATATTTGGAACGCAGTTTGGACCGGATCCAACCTTTCGTTCAGAACATTCAGTTTGTTGTTACAGTTAATCAGCTTACAAATCAGCGGGTTCAGACCAGATGCGAGGAAGTTGCAGCAACATAATAAATAGTTCAATGTTTGTACCAACGGCTGTTTGATTTGCATACTTCAGAAGCAAAGGACAACATAATACAAATTACAGAGTGCTTTCTTAAGGGTTATCAACTTCTTGTTTTAACATACTAGTAGGCAGGTGAGGGTGGGGGAGTGTTCCTAAAGATCCGGACCTCCCCCCTTTAAACAGGTTTACTAGAATAGTATTCCTCCCGCCTTAAACTGGAAGTTTGAATTGGAGTCCCCCCCCTCTTTAAAAGTCTTGAGGCCGCCTATGTATTTTATTACAACCAACATTTCAGTACAGATCTTGAAGCATAAAACTAGTTTTCATCTATGAAAGAAACTGGTCTTTTATGTATCAATGCGCATCAGTTATACTCGGATAAGTATTGAAATTAATTTAAACTCAAAGTGAGTCATTTGCCTTATCTTGTCACACCACGATTGATTCATTTGCCTACTCTCTAATATATACATACATTTTTTTTTTTAAACCGGGGTCATTTAATAAGCAAAGCGTTAGCAAACTGTCTGAGCAATCTTGTTGAGTACATTGTCACCTTATGTTACTTGATATAGGTTATTGTAAATACTGTACATGTATATATCTTGAACAGCCTGTCGTGCACGCAACAAGTGATCGAGGATAATCTCCAACGTCAAAAATTTACCGCTGCTCTCAACAATTTTCTCGATCGTTTGCAAGAGTGTCAAAACATCTGGTCTGCATTTGGCACAACGCCGTGACGTGTCACTAGTTTTATCCAACTACGTGCATTTAGTAATTTCCATGCCGCGACGGTTAATATTTCACGCAGACTACGCGCTTGCACAGTAGGCGGCACATTATGGTGACACTGTACGGAATTCAAATTATAGTCTATTTGAAAATGCAACCTGAATCTGTTTCAATCTTCCCGAGTAAAGTGGATACGAAGTTATTTATTGACGCAATCAAAATGTATAATCTACAGCATATTTTATTCATTGTAACACAGAATGTTCCAAACATATTTCGTGGTTGCTAACACGTGTCAACTTTAATTCTTATATATATATAAACATGTGGCGTAGATGTTCTTTCTTTTTCCCATCTGTATACCTGTATAAGGTTACATAATCTGTACATCTTTTTCGTTAGATGTATATGATACTCGGTTTTATCTCTGTTGTAAATGATGGCGCTTGTTGATAATCATCAGTCTTTTCTCACTCCCAAATTTATCAGATATCATAATGTACATTAACTGCTGGTGTTAGTTTCAAAGAACGACATAAATATACCATGTAAACAACAGTCAGCATCTATAAGCAGCGTGTTATACCAGAAATGTAAAATGTTAATCGTCATGCAACTTAGATTTATTTTAAAATCATATACTCAGTGAAATTTATACTTCGGACACATTTCTTTCGTTGTGAATAACAAATTTCTTATAGATTCTTCAAATACCCTGTGTTTAGCATAAAAGCATTTCAGAAAATTACATGAATTTTCTTACGCGTTTATGTTCTAACATCCAAAACGATGACTTCATTATAAAAGTCATTTTCAATAAAGAAACATATTTATTTTCGTACCTAAATATTTCCTAATTATACAGAGTACAAGGCTCACTGTGGGATGGTAATAAGCCTTTTAAACTAAAGACAACACGTTCAGTTCGTATGTAAGGTTGCCTAATTACAGAGACTAAAAGGTTTACTGTGCGATGGTAATGAATCTGGTAAAATGTCTTCTTTATAGTTCAGTAATTTCCTTTAAAGTATCGTTGGATAAATTGAGGTGGCTCTGCATAACATCAGTATCTCTTAAAGACAAGTTGGCTTCAAAGGTAGCAGGTAGTTGTGATAGCACCATGTGGTAGATAGGTAGTCTGTACAAGCATGACTTGAAAGGTATGTATGTTAATGCACACACGCAGTTCAGCGTGAGTCATACCAGCAAGATTTCCCTTCGCTCTTTCAGAATCAGATGCAGTAATACTAAAGTTATTTGGTTTTTGCAATTGCAAGGGTATACGTAATTGTGTGATCATTAGCTAGGAATTTGACTTTTATTGGAATCTGTGTATAGTACTGAAAATGTTATTTGTTTGTAGGAGAGCGTGTGCATCCAATACGTCAGTTGATGAATAATGCTTTAGTTCCCGCCTCACCGACATATATATTTATCATGACGTCGACTCTTGAGGTTTTGCCGAGTTAATTCTTGTTGTTCTTATATATATATATAAGTATGCACGATCTATTACACTTGTGTACTGGTTACAAAGAATATCAGTTATTTTTCTGTAAATCCCCACTTGAGGAAGTGGGCAACCCCGAAACCGTTTGTAATAAATACCGAATTTAACCTCATGGTCATCTGCTGTTATGCTAGGATTAAGCAAAGAGTTAAGTTACTCCTCTTATCTCTGGTTTCAAAGAAGCTTTTTAAATTATTGAATTGTTGGCCGTTGTCATTACTAGATACTTCAGCGTGTTAGAGTGACGTTGCTTCAAAAATACAATAACACAAAGACGAGTATGTTAAAATGGTGACACACTGAAAAAGCGAAATAACGTTTAGCATGCAGTATATCTTTTGCATTGATGCGCTTTATTAAGTACTAATAGACGTTCATTAATGATACGTAACGCTGTTTTATACATCAGTAGAAATAGATTAATCCTTCCAAATGCATTTTACTGTTCAAACACATATTTGGAAAGAATGGCTTCACTTTGCTAAGCACCGAAAGCAAAATAATAATCTAGACCATACTATTTCTTGTCGTTTCTTTCCCATTCCAAAATTTTCATTTGCAATTAGGATCAGTATAAAATCACGATTCCCGTTCTAAAACGAGGACAAAAAAACGATCTAAACAACAGAAGTATTTAAAAGTAATTTACCAATTCTCAAAATATATTTTTTTTTAAAAACGAATAAAAATTCTCGATCTTATTAAAACTATACTGGTCTGTTCGCTATCCGAACAAAATGGGGGCATGATTCAGGACATCGCGTTGACCAATCAGTGCTGCGCTCAGGACTGTCCTCATCCATTTATATCTATCGACTCGCAAGTCAGTGCGGCCGTACTCTTTTGAAATGTTCGTATAAATATAAAGTCTTATGTAATAGCAGAATCTAACACCTTTAACTGTATCTTTATCGTGAAGAATTATACAGAAGACGTCGGAGATCCAGCCAACGTCGTTTATAAATAGTTTACGTGATACAAGGGAGACTACTCTAGCGGTCTAACCCGCATAACCATAATAGTATTAGCCGCACAACTAATAATGTTCGGATATTACATCTAACAGCTCTGTGACTGAGCACAAACACAAAATAAAATGTTTTTGGCAAATTACACTGCCAACATTTCTGGACTGAATTCTCGTTTTGTCAGTTACTGCAAAAACAAATGTCCACAGACATACTCCTAAAGCGTGTATCAACAGAAATACATAACATTTTAAACAAATTGAACTAGTCTACGAGTGCATGTACATTTTAACAACACAACGTGTTGAGTGCACAATACAACAGTGCATTGCAAGAAGACATGAACCAACAACGAAACACAGATGTCATCAACACACGTAGTACAAACTGTGGAAGATAATTAAAATGGTGAATGTTCTGCAAAACATTTTAATCTTCGTGCTTCAAATTTAAAAATAAGTTTCAACGTTCACAGTTTGAAGATTTAATCAAAGTGCTACAGAGCACAGAGCATGATGACTACGTTGTCGAGCACGATTGGTTGGCTTGACAATTACAATTGTAGCTATTATATAATTAAGGTTTTAGACACAGCTATACGTGATGTGATGGACACAGATTTAAATATAAGACAGATTCATTCTTAGTCGTATTTTACGATGTTCGGATACTGATAAACCTTTGTTAAGATTCAAGTGAAGGCATAGAAATCTGAACTTCATCTTAGTCATTCTTTCTCCTTAGGCCTGCCTCAGTTTAAAGCACAACTAGGCAAAGCAAGTTCTAGGAATCATGATCTGGATTTACACAAGTTTAACACGTTAACAGTCTTGATGACAGTCTTGGCGGAAGTTTATTTCACGCGAATCCTTTCAAAAGCTATCATAGAAGTGCTTGCCAGTGCGAATGAATCATTTGTTCGTTCTTGTGTCGTCCATTAAACACGAACCTGTCTTTAGCATATAACTTTTATCTTGATGATCTTGGTGAGTGTCTTTATTATTATAAACATGCATCAATACCAAGCCTTAAATCTGATGATTTGAAGGCGAGGACAAGTCGTGTCAACTTACTGGCAGCTCAAATGTATAGTTATACTTGATATTAGTCGTTGTTATGCTTTGCGAAGCTTACCCAAGTAAAGCGAAGCTAGTTGTTGTGAAAACAGTATGTTCAGTAAGCGCAAGAATAGCTGTAAGACAACTCACATCGCTGGTTATTTGTTGTTAGGAGCTTGCAGAACAAGATAAAAACATTGACAAACAAGCTAAACTACAGAACGCTCGAAAATAGAACCAAGGCAACAACACAAAGAACCGTTTACCATTTCTAAACTTTCATTGCACCCAAAAACCTAGGTTAAAACCTGAAAAGGGAAAAATAACATCTTCTGTTTAGATTGGTGATGTATGTCATGACTGAATATTTTTGGTTTACAATTTGATACTATAAGCTAATAATTATGTAGATGATCATGCATTAATGCAATTACAAACATAAAGAGATTATTGAGAAAAATCTTAACGGTTCCATTGCCCTAAAAGTGTTGGATGGAATGCCGTGCTCTCTCTCTGTCTCTCTCTGTCTCTCTCTCCACATGCTTATATTTTAAAAGACTGAGATAAGAAAAGACAATTTATTGCTCCAATTTATCTCCACCAAGCAGAAAAAGAACTCATTTCCGCCACTTTTATCAACTGCTATAAACGCAGGCGATGAAACTACCAGAAACTGCTCCAGTGATTCAAACTACTTGCTCTGATAAAACAAGTTTGGATACAGTTGTTTGATATCAGGGTGTCTGGAAAGATCGCGTGCTGTCATTGAGAATAGCTTCCTTTTACAATCGGACTTTGTTCAAGAATCGCTTGCAACATAAAACGATTTATTTACATGACCTTGTATCAACCTTACGGGCAATACAGTTTCTCAAATGAGTTCCCGAGTCAAAGACTATGATCAGCGGTGTTTTAGCCAGACGAAGCTGAATTATAAGTTTGTAATCTTTTACATAGGATTTAGGTTGCAGGAATAAGATTCTGTACCATACTGTAACGCGATATGCAATTGCAAGGTGCACATCGAGGGGAAAAGATAGTTCATAAAAGAGATTGATAGAAAGAAAGGTGATGGTTAAAGTAGCCCCGTTTAGTCGCATCTTACGACAAGCATCAGGTTAATGGGGCCCTATTCGTTCACAATGTCACGCCCTGGCAGTCCAGCGGAGTTCTTGGGGAAAACACCTTAGATAGAGACAGTTATGAATAAGTCATAATTAGTTTTATATTACAACAAACAAAGGTGATATCTTCTCGAAAATATCGAAATTGTCTTTGTTAATCATTAGGGAAACTTCCGAAAATGACCGATGTGTTCTGAATGAACATACTATGACAACCGATCCCAAGGTGCCACATATTTAAAATTGGATACGTGCTCCCGAACGCTAAAATAGGCATGATGCTTTGTGAAATAAATAACATTAACTATAATCATACATTCTAAAAGTGTATGCCCAACTAAATAATGCCGTATTCCCTTAATTCTGGCAGATTCAGACGGATATATGTTCATACTTTCAAATAACCAGCTTCATTCCAAACCTTTCCGAATATGAGCCGAATGCATTTATTTGCAAGTGTGATGTTTCCGAAGATTCTGTCGGAAAGTTCGGAATGCATGTTTTTTTTCTTTTTCTATTTTATGGCATGGGGGTCCCAAACTAAATGAAACTATTCAAGAGGCTGTTACATCGATAAACATGCTGTATATTTTGTGTATTATTCGTGGTATGTACATCATTTTATGTATAGTTATCATTCCATACGTTGTTGGGGTTTTAACTATTACTTAACTGTTTATCTATGTGTTGTCACATGACACTGTGATGTTTAATTAAATATTCAAGCGATCAGAAAGTAGTATATAGAAGGCTGACCATGATGCAGTGTGTTCAGCGATTGCTAGTACTTGCTTGAAAAGAACGATTGTGCGACGCTTCTAACAGTGGTATTCAACGGAGATCACAGGAGTTATTTCCCTTCGTTAGGACAATAGTTTACAGGCATCGCAACCGTATACACACGTCCGAGAATAGTCCTTCGCCATGACTGTGCAATCAAATTTAAAAAAAAAAAATCAAGATTTTAGCAAGTCTAGTTTCTTATAAAAGCAAGTCTAGGAGAGGAGGCTCCTTTTCATTAAAAAATATAATAATGAAAACTGCAGTTTTTTTGTGGATGAATAAGTTTTCATA
>JAUELE010230278.1:0-12131 GCA_031471655.1 Diodora aspera | reverse complement strand
GTTAACGTGAACATCTCTATCTTAAGGACTTACGATCAACTTAACGCTTCAATCACTTTGTGGAAGTGGGTCCAGGTCTTTACATTTGCTAAGGCCTCTACAGTTTTTTAGGCCACAGTCACTCATGAGGCGACAACACATCTCCAAACGCCTAACCGTTCCTCAAGTCCTGCATTTGCAAACGCCTCTCTTTCTCTTTTAGAGACTAATAAGTCTCCAGCCAAAACAACTTTAAATAAGGTAAACAGGAATGAGAAAAATGTGGTTCGGTTGATTTTATTATTCATACACCAAATTAAGAATACATGTTACAAGAAATAATGTCTGCGAAATGACGTAATTGTAACTGAATCTGAGACAATGTACTGTTTATGAGATGCTAACGTCCTATATAAGTATCCCTGTGTACATACCTTGAAGGTCATAAAGTCTACTAATAACATGTAGAATGGGGTGCGTTATGCTTGAACCTAGGGTTGTCACTATGCGTTACTAGTTATTCAGTTTAATTAACTGTTCTATAAACGTAACCACTTTATTGACACAAAGTATTCACTTTGGTTGCATATGTTACCATTTTATCATGAGACAGAGATGTACACTGACAACATAGATGTGTCATGTTGGAAACATTCATGAATAAAGTTTCATGTTAACGCCATTTATGTGGAAACACATAAAGTAAAAGAAGTAAAGACCAGAGTAGTTTATACCATACACAATTATTCTGTGCAGAAGTTCCAAGGTTATTGTTCACCTTTCATAACCTCATGTGGTATGTAATGATACCATTGGTATGTAATGCAAAACATCCGCACTGTTTATTTCACCAGTGGAAGGGCACTGTATATCTATTTAAACCAAACAAATTGTTTTAACGTGATGAGGTGCATATTATATTGTATCTAAAATGTAGAGGAGCTCTGTTTAAGGTTTATCAACTAACTACTTACAGTGGGGTTTGTCAAAACAATAACATTCTTTATAAATATTGCTGTTATAACAATTTGGACCACTGAAATAGTATCGTGTGGTTGATAACTTCGATTTGATTTGGCCTTTGTCGGTCTTGTTTGACCCTGTTTTATTAATGTGATGTCCATGTTCAAGGTTTTATTTTGGTTTATAACTTTGCCTTAGTGTGTCTTTTGCTGGTCTGTTTTGACATTGTAACAAAGCCATGTTTGACATCCTCAAAAACGCTTCAGTTTCGGATTTGTTAGTATTTACTGATTCTGTGTAAATGTGTAAAAGATAGTCTACCAGGAACAAATAGATGCCTAAATGTCCATGGTTATGAATGTTCTCGATATCAGACACGGACCATCAGGAACTGGGAGCTGAACGCTAATAACAGTTCAGAATGAGAACAATTAAATATTGTTTTATAAAGATCGTAAGGGAAGAAATAGGTAACTTTAACAGGTAATTTTAGCCACACATTATTCCACTTAAAAAACTTTGCCCTCAGTAAGTATATATATTTCACGATTTGCCTTTTCAGTAGCTTGTCATCCCACCAACAGTTCAGACCAAACCTTATCGTCCTTTAAATCTTTTACACTTACAAATTATGACACTTGGATACAGGTACGATACTTTAGTACAATTATGATACGTTGGTACCATTATGATACTTTGGTACAATTTTGATACTTTGGTACAATTTTGATACTTTGGTACAATTACGATTCTTTGATTTAACTCGCTTGCAAAACAATGCAGTGGTGACTTAAACGTTAGGAAACTTTCGCTTCGAAGAATTTTAATTTCTGAATGTTGTAAATCCCCCGAAGGATTACTAGTACATCCTCTAATTCCAAACAGGGACAAATGTCCTCGCACAGCCTATGTTTGGTTGTTGTGGTGACGCAGGCACTAATACGCTCGGATCAGGACCCTCTCACTTATTATATGTTTCCAGGTAGCTTAAATCCTTGGGGCAAGGTCAACTCTAGCCTCGTTCCCATGTGGGACAGAGGCAAACAAAGGGATTAACCATCTTCCTCTTGCTTCCCATGGAATTTACTGAAACACCTCCAGTTTTAGTGTACAAGTCTTGTAATGAATTACAGCTACACTCTGTGTACCAAAGTATAGTAATTCAGCCTTATCGTGCGAAGGATTTGACTTCTGTGAGCCTTTTGTCGTCGTAAAATATTTAAGGCTGCATCCTTGCCTTAAGGCCTAATAGTCTGCAGGATGGACTACAGCGCTTAAGGAAATCCTTTAAGTAGTTATCCTGGTTTACACAGGCATTGCTCCGTCTCTTCATCCCTGTAAATTGTCAGCAAACATTTCGGTTCAGTATATAGATGTTGTAAAGTCACTGTAGCCTTCTGGACCAGGGCCTCTAGTCCGTTTAACAGGTTCTATAATTTAGACTTGGCAAGTCTATTTAAAAAAGTGCAAGTCTATCGTTAGCTGATTTACAGGACTGAAATTTGGCTGAGAAGTTACTAGGCTCTGTTCAGTAAATGCATACTTACTTTCAAATGCATAAAAGGGGGAGAGAGAAAAATAAATTTCGGAGACTGCAGACAGTCTACAGGGTCTCCTGATCAGGGCCCTCTGGCCACATGCGGCCCACCACAAGATTGTATCCGGACTGCCGCAACTTGAAGAATATACCAGTATAACTATAGAAATATTTGACATTTTTCTAATTATATATAAGTTATCAATGTAAGCATGGCATTGCTTATTTAAAACTGTCGCATTCCCATTTTTGTTTCAAATCTTACGTTGATTTTTTTTAAATTAAATAAGACTTATTCATTCATTTAAATTTTATTTCAATTTTTTTTTCCACCGAAAGTGTTTCAAATATGCAATGTGGCCCTACACTAAATAGTTTAGAGTCTCTTGTTCTGGGGGTATAAGTCTTATATTATGCGATGCTATACACAGTCTTAGTGTATTGTGTCATATATGTGATCTAAGATACAGTTTGAGTGCGGAGTAAATTGCAATTAACTGTATATCATTAAAGTAAGAGCCAATTATTTATTATCATGTTTGGTGACGTCTCCGTCTCTGCACTTAACCTTTCTGACAATATATGCTTATCTTACTATGCATGAGATAAGCCGGTGTGGACTTAATAACCCATCTTAATCGTTTCAGTGCGTTGTAGATACTTTTAAATAATTTTTAACTTTTAACTGTGCTCAGTGTATCGTAGAGAATCACATTTGTGGTTTTGCAATTTTTAAAAATAACAAGATATGTTCTGAATACTACGTTTGGACTGTTACAGTTTGAACAACACAAATATATGTGTATTGTATTTTATTTTATCGCTATTTTCAGTGTATAATAGGAATTGGAAAACTGGTGTTATTATATATCTGATTAATCTTGTATGTATTTTTAACGTTCGTTGTGATACTAAAACACATATTACATGTTGATGTCATTTTATCCGTTCTCTTTCTGCATATATATCAAATAAATCGCTCCATGACAAAAATGCATTGTGGGTAACCAGTGGTAACTGAGCTGGCTTAAGTTTGAGCCCCGGAAGGGATGGGGCCCCGAGAACAAGACAAAATTGTGTACTTTAATAGTATATTTTGGAGGCGATTTCACTACCTCTGCATCTATTTTTATACCTATTTAAAGAGTGGGGGCAGGGGGGCAGAGGGGCAGGGGGCAAGGCCAGGATAAAGCCATGGGGCTCTGGTGCTCATCCTAAGGGCCCGGTGGTAGTTAACCGGCCACTGTGTGTAATCAACAGTTCTAGGTTTATTATGAGTTCTACGTATCGAAAACGTATAAAAACGATTCAGATGGTATACATCGAAAGTTGATTCTCAATTCATATTGGATCATCAGCTGTTCATCTTTAAATAATCTTACACCCTTTATCTTCCCATCCATGGTTGGTGTTTAAAAATATTTGTTATTTTGAATAGTGTAATTGGATGTGACGACGGAAGAGGAAAAGATTGCGTGCATCGATGCACACTTGCAAACTTGCACACAGTTACATAAATTGTCTGTCGTGTTTATGTGTGCTTAGTTTGTTACATTTATGAAACCTTTTAAACTTCAATTTAAATTTGAAATTTAAATTACACCATCTGCATGATCAACAATATAAGCATATTAGCCGGGGCGGGGGAAGAGGGGGGGGGCAATCCAGGTTCGTGTCGAAATAGTCAGAATATGGGCCACAACAGAGGGAACATCGTTTGGGTTTTCTGTTTACTGTAAAGTGTCCATAAGCCCATGTTCAACAACGCTCAGGAAAGATAATTTCAAATATATTTTTTAATTGAAGTAATTACAGGACTTTTACGTTTAGCTATCGCACCGCAGGCGTTGCTTAAATGTAAGTAAGAGAGAGAAATGTTGCTTCGTTTTAGTGTATTTTCCAATGATACTAAATATCTTTTTAATTATGAATTATGTTAAAAACCATTTCATAAGTTAATGCTTGAACTAAAACACGGCTCATCCAAACAGTGTAAGATATTTTCACCCTCACACACTCACAAACACTAAACACGTATAACGCGTTCTTCAGCGTATGTGTAAAGCTATTATTTGTCTACGCCTGACACACACACGCGCACACACATGCGTATAACAGCGTACTAAATTATCCTTATTAGCAAGTGCAGGTTGACTCTAGATTTTAGTACCTGTTCTCACGTAAGTGCACGACGTCGACTACAACTGTCGGTGCTTTTACCACCGTCGTTGAACCACGTGACTCACACTTATTACTGTCGAGTCTCCCCTTGACTAGTCTGCCCTTGCTATGTAAGGCAATATACTGAACCATTCTTTCTTGTCCGTCGTTTGAAAGCATTCCTACTCGTTTAATAAAGAACTGAGTATGTCTTTCAAATGGTTCGAGTTAATTCCTTCAGCTTTACAGAGTCGCTGCTATTGGCGTGTAAAGCCAGTGTTTGAAGCCGCGTGGTTGACCTTGTGACCTGCCCTGCCACTCACAGCTTTGATCTCGCCGCTGTAAAGCGCCGAACAGCGTGCGCGAATTACGCCAGTTCACTATGTATACCTGAAACTCCGAACACGGGTTTTCCTGAAATACGTTACCTGGCACGTATATCATTATGTGAAAACAACGTGGAAAATTATATTGAAATATTTACGATCGTCAAACAAAGCTTTCTATTGTTAAAACAGTCTTTAAATTGCCACGAAAATATTTGTAGATATACGGAAAACAATTTTAGTTATAACTGACAACAGAAATAATATTTGACAACTGCAAATATTTTGTCTTAATAAATATTATTTTTCTTATAATATTTTCCTCGCCAAAAATTATATGGAATAACGTAACCTTTAAATTTTACGTGTCCTTTAAAACTAAAAATATATATCTAATTCCGTGCATATTTACCCATAGCAAAATATTATACAATGTATTTTATTATGAAAAAGCAACAGAGTGGTACACATAACACCACTGTGTGTATTACGGAAGTTTTATCTGAATATCTGTGAAAAACAAACATTTAAATGTTTTGTCAGCTACTGTTCCTTGTTTGAGCAACCGGTAGACAGGATGTAAAAGACCTAGATTCCTAAGGTATACTTACATATGTATTCTCGCGTGTAACGCTACCGTTACCCACCCTCGGGCGACCTTTCTGTATGTATAGAGACGACGATAGATCGAAGGATAAAACGAAACTATGTAAATGTCGCCTTAAAATGGCCCGCTATCAACAGCAAACTGGCGGGTATTTCCTCGAGATCCTGTTTTTGCACTCAGATTTTGAAATTTCAGTGTGATAATAAAGTAATTTGGAATATGTCTGTTTTGAAACAAGTGCACAAATGTTAATCTGTTTATGTATGCATTTTCCTTACCATACCTGTGTCTCGATAAACAACCAGAAAGACAGATAGATAGGTAAGGGAGTTAATGGATATTTGTGTGATCCAGAAAAATGAAACTTAAACTTTGACTCAATTTATTTAATAATGAATGGATTTTGTTTATGGAATATTCAATTCAGTTAAGTCCACCAAATAATAAATACTTATAATATTTAATAATAAATACTTATGATTTTTAAATATTTTAGTGGCAATCAACAGAGGTAAAATAATATTTTAGATCTTCTTGTTTGAAGTCGTCCCACAGAATACGTTAGTTTGTTTGTATGTCAAGGTACAGTTAGGGTATACCTCTGTCCTTTTGTCTCCTGTCGGTATAGAGACTACTGTGACACTGTCGGACATAAAAATACACTTGCTAATTGCGTGACCTTTTGTAAGACTGTCATAATAAACACATATATTAAATTCAGTCTATAACTTGTACATGTCACTTTCTATACATTACACATACAATAATTGCATATATATATATATATTTCCATTTGAAGCTTGAAATTTGTAAAATATTCGTGATCAATCCAAGTACTTGGAGTGGTTGGCTTCTGTCATTTTTGGACATTAAATTAGCGTTAAATGTCAAATTTATTTAGTTATTTAAATTTTAAAGTATACATGGTATACGTTAAAGAAACAAAGGTATGGATTTTTTCGTAAGATGTTCGAGTGAAAGGCACATTCCAAGACGGAAGCAGATTCACGTAGAAAAACGTCCCGTCTCAGTGTTTCGTCATAGGAATACGCAAATGCCAAGGGTTGAAAATTTCAGGTTGGCTTTTAGTTGGGCGTACACCATTAGTATGGCGATGTTAGGGGTAAAGTTGGACTACGGAGACAAAGGGGGGACCTTTTAAACCCTTCTTGGTACTGACCATCGGGCCATCGGACTTAATTCCTTGGACAAATCAGTGGATTAGTCGGTTGTGTCTCCGTTTCATCCAAGGATCGCCAGCGCCAATGGTTATCACGTGAGACATCTCCTTAATTAAGCGGAGCAATTTAAAGAGAATTCGTCGTTTAGCGATCATTTCGTTGTTTTCCAGCCATTTGGGGGAATAAAAAATAAAAATGTATGTGAATTTTACTTACCACCATAGCCCGATAATACAAGTTGGGTAGATAAGATAGAAATACAGGCATATTCGTATTCCTTGAATTCGCATGGTCTTCGAAACTCCAATTTGAACACCAGTTCCCCCAAGGACGTCACGTGCACTACATGTGCTTCACACAAGTTGGAATGAATTCAAAATTCCAGACGATATCCATTAATAATTAATAAATATGCCAAGTAAAAGTGTTCAATGCATATTTCCTATTACAACCTAGTGCGAATGCCGGACAGATTCACACAGTATCATATCCGTCAAAAAATGCCACATTTCCGTCTAGTATTTAAGATGAAGACTCGAGTCCAGGCGGGTAACCACTGTAGAAACTCTCTTATTCTCACTTAGGTAATAAAACTTGCGGTGTTGGCTTGCACACCGATCTACTTCGCAGATGTTGTCTGAGAAGAGAGGCACACAGACTAGCCTAAATGCTTGCAACAACTTTCATCATAAAAGATAAAAACGGGCTTCTTCATAATCGTCAGTACGTCTTTTTGGCCGGGAGGAGAGCGGCACCGAATTGGGTCGTATGCCACGGTTCCAGAGGAACTGGAGAGTCATTAACTCCAAGAGTCTTCGGTACCCGCATATTCCCCATAAATATTGCTACACAATATCCGATTTTCCTTGGTAAACAGAAGGTAGCATTCACCCTGGTTCTAATATTGTCTTCTCTGCTTGAAATTGACAGCAGTCAAGAGATGAAGTGTTGGAACTCGTTCTATTAAGCGTGTAGATAGCCCGCTGAATACATTTGCTGTAGTGAAGATACGCTCCATTGAGTGGGTCTGACAAGCGGCCGCCACGCTAAAATTGCCTCCCAATGAGTCCTTCAACTGACTGCGGAGAGATAATACAAAGAGAAGGTGACTACACAACCCATTGGGGACCTGTACTGGAGCGTTGAACAACTCTCTCTCTCTCTCTCTCTCTCTCTCTCTCTCTCTCTCTCTCTCTGTCTCATCAGAGCACCTTACAGGAGAGTGTTTAATATAGCTGTACTTAACAACGATGGACCATAAAGTTTACTTGTTTAAAGTCTTGTTTTGTTTAATTACAGTTTCAAAAGACAGTGTGTGGGTGTGAGAGAGAGCGTGTGGCGAAGGAGATAAGGTGAAACTATTGTTACCTTTGACCAATGAATGCGTTCAATGAATTCGCAGGTAAATCCCAGCCCAATTGTTACCAAACCGTTCATTATGTTCTTGTAGAATCGAAATCATTTTAACATGCGGTGCTATTTAATCGTTACACACTTGCAATGCGACAATATGGCAGTGGACTTCACAAATACTAAATAATGTTTAGTTTAGCAGTTAATTTACTGTATGGTAGAGGTTTAACAGTTCTTGGTATGGGGATGGTGTTTTGTAAATAAATGTTTATTGTAAACAATAAATAGAAAATAATGAACTAATTAACAGATACAATATTCTTTCACCTTAAATATTACTATTATGCCTGTATAACCGAGAAAAGTTGGAAATTTACCAGAATGCCAATATGCTATGCCCCTGAAGTGATATCACATACATTTGAAGCTCTAATCACAAAGTGTGACGACCGTTTTGCACTATGCACTACGACTTAGATTGCGTTAACTTAAATATCATTACACAACAAAAAGACTTTGTCTTTAGTGCTTAGGTCTATTTTACATAAGGGTATTTGTTGATTCTTTATTAGTTTATTGATCAAAAACTTCATGTCAACATGGTCAAGTTGGAAATTGTAATATTCTGTACACATATATTTATAAATATTTATACATGTACATCTGCATATATATAAGGGTGCTCCTTAAGGCAAAGATAAATATATATGTATAAATATTTGTATATATATGATTTTCAGTGCTATACTGTCAAACCTGACATGAACATTCAACATGTAATAAGTCATGACTTGCTGCTAATCACCAGCAACATGTTCAACAAATCAATGTCTATTGTAAAATGGCCCAAATTTCAAACTAATACTGGTTCAAGCAAGTTACAACCTAACTGCAAGTATATCCATATACATGCCTTTACAGTTTATATATGTAACTCAAAACTGTCCTTTTGCTACCAGACAGATCGGAAATATAATTTTACTTCATTATGTAATAAAAAAATAACCTCATAATGTACTTGTGCAACTAATAACATGTCCGAAACTGAACTAATATGCCACATAACGTATGTTTCTGGTATGTTACTTTCAGTAGAACCAAATAAACGACATTTTGTCAATTACAGACATAATTATTGTGGAATTATAATTATTGATACTTTTTTGCATAATCATTTCGTATAACCAGTGTTAATCCAAACTTGACAGAAAATGATCATTATGTTTTGGGAAATACTTCAATTTTTCTGGAAGTTTGAAATATGAGGTATACATATTCTGAAGTATGATATAACTCAAAAATTGATGAATTAAACGTTTTGCCTTCACCAAAACCTGCGCTGTTTATCGACAAACTTGTTTCTGCACGGTTCTCGACCTCTTTCTGTTAGATATTGACCTTTCATTACGAAACTTCTGTATTCAACAAGTTTTAAATGGTAGTTTATTCACGAATCATTCTCATGGAATAAAGACGTATCTTAAAAATATTGATTGAAAGTTCCTATTTTCAGTGACGTTATTATTGACACTTATTCTTTCATAAGATGTGTAACATATAGTTTTGTATTTTGTGATCAATGACAACAATTAATGCTAAGGTCAGTTGAGGTATTGCCTGAATCGTTGAGCTGTAATGCAAGGTTACAGACCAATATTGGTCATCCTTTACGACAGGCATGGAATAACTGGGGGCTATACTGTCTGTTAGTTGCACGGGAAGGTAAAACTACGAATTCAATTAATTGTTGTGTATCAGACAAGTCAACAAATTATAATTTTATTGTAACACGCCTAATGTAAAACAATTTATATCTGGAACGATTTTAAATGATGTCACACGAAATAAGGAGATATAATTTTACTCTTAATGAATTATATTGACATAAACATTAAAAGGTTAAACAATGCAGCAAACTGAAATGTTAGTCCAACATACTCACATACATATAAATGCTTATGTTCACTATACACACTGATCTAGTTATTTTGAAAAGGGTCTTAGTTTAAATTTGGGCATTGATATCCGTTGAAGCAACACTCCGAAGTGCTTTACTTTCAATGCAACACCAATCTTTGAACCAACAGTATATGAACTAATGACAACATACAATTGGAAGGATCAGTGTTGCATCAATCAATACTGAGTGCACCCACGCTTTCTGTAATGTTTAATCCAGATTAAAGTGTATGTCTTTATGCTTCATTTTATTGTGTGGATATGGGTGTTTTCCTATGTTTACCACTGCCGATGAATCCAACTGGACTAAAAGACTTTTATTTCATGGTCGGAGAGCAACTGACACTGTGCCCGCTATACATCCAATATAGTGTCCAATATTGTAATTTTAAACGGTGCTCCATAATGTACCCCTTTCTATGGGATACCTTATAAAGGGTTCCAAATGCATAGAGTGTTCTTGACATGGTCTTCATCTTAAAAGGCAATTATCTCGTATATTGTGAAAGAAAAGATGTTAATGCAAAATGTATTATTTTCTCTATTCATTTAATCGAAAGTTTCAAAATGAATGTTCAAGAGAGTTTAGAGAAAGCCATTGAAGACCTAGAGGCTGGGATCAGATAATACCTGTCTTCATCGAGTTAGACTTACTCTCTGCACTTTGTCAAAACCTACACCAGACTCTTCATCACATTTTCTACAGAAGATTGTATCTGCAGCAACAATTGCCGTTCGTTTAACACAAAACATACGTGATTGATTTCATTAAATTAAATGTACTCAGCAGAGATTTAATTTGAATACATTTTTCACATTTGATTTTATTTGCATTTGTGTTACATTGAACATGTTGGAATATCTTGCTGGTGAAGTTAAACATAAAGCCTTAAGAAGTTAATTCAAACTGAAGGGCCAACCCACATTGTGTAATTACACTTGTACTTTTCGTGACCTATCTTGTTACCTGGAAAAGCCACGAGGAACTACGATACAATAGAACGAACCCAATTCACTCTACACGTAATGCTTACTTAAATAAGTCCAAAATAACTTTTGTACCTAGAAGCCGGATAATTTGTACCCTAGTACTATTGTCGTACCAGTCGGTATTACCAGACCAAAGACAAGATGACGACAAGACGGTAACCAGCGTTTACCCAGTGTTCATTGATCATTTGTCCTGGGAACTGAAACAGAAAGTGGACGCCTATTGGGAGATGCAAAAAATTTCATTCAGTCCAGCACACAAGTTAGAAGAAGCTAATATGAATACGTAAAGTATTTGTTTCTTAAGAAAGATTGCATTAAAATATGTGACATCATAATGTAGATTAAGTAACATGTAAATAAAACTTAGTTTGTATTTAATAAACAGGATCTTACAGTGCAGAAAAGATTGTTTCAATAAATCTAAAAGTAATATTAGAAAAAAATGTTACTTTACTGTGCATTGCATCTGAAAGTCTTCAAACGAATTTCTACTGAATATGCTGAATTTCTACCATTTGCAAAACAGAAATATATATGAGAAATATTGAAATTAAAACTACTTAATATGGTTTAACTCAGGTACCATATATGCAGTAAACATACTCATGCTAATTATTAGTGTTACAAGGACATAAGAATTTGGAGAAGCAATGAATTACATATAATAGTTTCTTAGATGCACAAACAAGATTTAGTAAATCAAAGAAGAACAATATCAGGTACAATTCTAATCTACAGGATCAAAGATCCATAACGTTCCTCTATGATAGTACTGTCATAAAAACTGTTAACATGACAATAATAACTAACATGAGTATAGATATTTGGCATTAGATACAAACGTGTATTGAACGTTTCTCAAAATTATCAATGACAAAAATTTAATATCATTGTGTGGTCAGCATTAAGTAATAATAAATTCAATTTTGTCGCTATTGACCTCTGCGAAAATATCGTAATTACATATACTTTATCTTTTATGACTTCATATTCTTGCACTGCCGTTGGTGGGAACCCCGTGTGAGATTTTCCGTATCACACGTATGTGTGAGATCGCAAATCGAAGCCTCTGA
>JAUELE010230267.1:0-12132 GCA_031471655.1 Diodora aspera | reverse complement strand
AAACTTAATAAAGATTTATCTTGAAAATGTTATGAGAAGCATCAACAAGGCATATAATAAACATATGTGTTATGCAAACTTAATAAAGATTTATCTTGAAAATGTTATGAGAAGCATCAACAAGGCATATAATAAACATATGTGTTATGCAAACTTAATAAAGATTTATCTTGAAAATGTTATGAGAAGCATCAACAAGGCATATAATAAACATATGTGTTATGCAAGGTTTATTTTACAAACAAACGATGCATGTGTTTTCAACCTCATGTGGGACAAATTTTAATGCTGGTTGACATAACAAAGGACAGAAATGAAGACTTTCGAAGAGAAAAAGAAGTGTTGAGAGCTCCTAACAAGTAAAGGCGTGTTGGTTGTAAGTTCTTACGAAGACATTGAAACAAACAACATCACCTTATTTTAATACCTTTATCATCTGATTAAGATATGGTGTTATATTTTCACGATTATTTCTATACTTAAGGGTGGAGAAATTACTCATCAAATACAATATTATGTGAAAAAGTTATGTTTTCTTTAACAAAAGTTCAATTTAATCTTTAATTCAACGTGAATTATTCAATTCAGTGTTCAGACTTCAGTAAACCAAATGTAAGCTTACCAAGGCATTAATTTGATCTTATTTCTTCTTTATATTCATCAATTCCTTACCTAACATAGAGTCTTCAGTTGCAACGTTTTTGAACAACAAAGGTTACCAAGAGAGCTATATATTTTGACAAGAGATATATCATCTTGAAGTCTTCTTTTGAAGACAAAATTACTATTTCTGAATTGAAATGCATGTTTATCCCGGTTCCCATGGCAACCCTCATTCAAAAGTAACGACCAGTTGAAATAATTGCAGCAGCAAAATAAAAAAAAAATGAAAGTCGATATAATTAATTTAAATTGGAAAGAGCTCATTTCGTTCAAAGTCTGTTTAAAGACTGGAACATCAAGAGACATCTAGAAAAAACAATCATTTGATCTCGACCCCATCAAAACTACATGTGAACATAAGAACTGGTCATCTTTGTCTTAATAGGGTCAGCGGTCACTATTTTCTCCTCAGTAATTCCATGGAACCGTTTAACTAAGTAACGGTTGCAGTGGGGAAACCATGGTAATTGATCATAATGATGACGTTTCCAGTAAAAGACAGTCCAGTATCCAAACAGCCTGTGGCTATTAATCATTGCTTCAAATCAGTTGCCCTGACACGCACAATTGTTTTATTAAAGCAGTCATCACGGAAATTACAGAACGTGTAATGCTACTAGGGTATAACTAAGTCTTGACTTTCTCACGACAAGCTCTAAAGGACATTAACAGACTCGTACTTGTGTATTCAGCACTTCTGGTGTAAAAAGGTCAATATTTCATATTTATTTATTGATTTCCTCTTTACAACATATTTTTGATGACTTCCTAAAAATGATCAAGTGAGCTGGACTACAGTTTTAAGTTTCTTTTAAGACATTATTAATCACAATATACTGACACCCCAAAGAAACTATATCAATACTTTCAGAAACGACGGGGAAAAAAAGAAAAATGTATTTTCAAATGAGCGTTGTTTCCGCACGATGCGAACCAAAACAAATTCCAAGAATTTACGAATATGTTACTTGAACTGCATCCTCGAAATCCAGGGTATACTGACACCGCCAACGACCATAAACCCTGGAATCACTCCCATTCACGACGATTCCGTAGCGAAAGCTTGCGTTCAATCATGTGGCGCTTCTCTCCTAACATTCGACGAAGCTAGGCGGTATGTATTTAAATTACAAGAGTCACTTTTCACGCAGTGAATGCGACATTTCATTGGTTGTCTATATTTAGCAGATTTGGACTTTCCATATACACAACACGACCATGATGAATAGGTGTAAATCAAGAGTATATGACGGACCGTTAGCGGTGTCAATTATACCCTGGATTTCGAGGATGGATGAACAAAAGAAGGATTTTTAATGAAGGCTGTAATCACTTTCCCCTGTATCGTTTATTTGGACGTCAGCATATCTGTAAGGAACTCCTCATGAACTCAGTTTAAATATCGTCCTCTCGACCGGTTACTCGCTTATCATAATAATAATAATAATGTGTACACTTATATTGCGCTTGATTCATGCAGCAGCATGCTCAAAGCGCTCAACATTATTACCCCAGCCATTGGAGCAATGTACTGTCAACTACAGTCGACAAATCCCAGGGGAGTATACAACTCAAACTGCTAGTTAGGCACTAGAAGGTTAACTTCACATTGCCATCGCTCTCCGACCAGGTACCCAGTTTCAACTGGGTGGACTGAGCCAATGTGAGTAAAGCACCTTGTCTAAGGTACAACACATGGGCGCAGGCGGGACTCGAACCCGGACCTTACGGCTGGGAGGCGAACACTGTACCATTACACCACGTGTCTCACGATCATAACCGATCGTACCAGAAATCAAGGAAAACTTAAAACTTCAGAACGAGATTCCTCAATTAAATAGTCTGTTATGGCTGTGCTGTTTTGCAGAAAGCATTGCACGGAATCCGAAGAGAACATTTAAAGGAAAGAATTCTCTTTGAACAGCAAATATCAATCATTCAAATGCACTCTTTTATTACAACATAAAATAGATCGCGCCGTTTGACGCCGAACATAACTCAGTTGTAACCATCGCGTACTGTCTTCTGACATTTATGTATAGTTCCCGAGTGTTTCTCAGTGTGTGGTTATTTTAAATCAATCAAATGTTTCATCAGCACTACTACAAAGTTAACATTCCTTTATAAAAGTCCATTGCCAAAGAAAATAAACATTTGACTCCAAATTAACGAAGAGAATGGTTCTCCATCTTAACCGGGGCGGTGTTTTGCTCAGTTACAACATCGAATTGATATTCCTTGGGTGATGATTTAAATGCCCTCCCGTCAACACGTAAATAATCGATACCTACCAGTTATACCAAATGATTGCAAGCACCGCGTTCATGAAGGCAAATGTACTGAAGTAGTAGGTCACTCGCTTGAGAAGTTAAGTAACGTCGAGCCCTGGCAGTAGTTGGATGGGTGATCGACTGGCGTCGCAAAAACTCTCAGGCCTTCAAAGGTTCGAACTCCCTGTCTCGCACTGGTTAACGTCATAATGACGTGATCATGACAATGTAACTGTCTCAGTCGACCCAGCGTACCTAGTCCTCCATCAGTGTTGTGAACCTTCTAGAGCCTAGAGGTTGCTTGGGTTACACCAGGGTAATAATGCATGAAACGATTTAAACAAGTTTAATTACACAGCCTGGATTCAGCGCTATACAAGACCAAAACATTATTGTTATTATCATTATCATTCTTATTCTTCTTATTACTAGATCTATTACTACTTGAAATGTACGATACAGTTCTTCATGATGACCTTTAGACCTTTCGAATTTGGTTGAAAGATGCATTTTCATTAAGATCAACAGCTAAACGAGCGCAAGACCGTTAATCAGGATAACAAGGACGATGAATATTAGATTAAAAGACAATTCCTTAAAACAGCAGTGTTGTGAGCAAGACCTCAACAGCGCCAGAGCTACACAATCTAGTTATGACGCTCAGTAACTCACGTGGTTATAAGCGTGATCATATTATAGGGTTACTACAAGGACACCTAACTACTTTACTAAACTCGTTACTGAAATAAATATGTTCTCTGGAGGCATGTGTTTGTAACTTCATATCCGGAAAATTGTGGGTCTGTGATTTTACTGATTGTTTCATGTTGGTCAAATCACTAAAAGCCACATTGTTTATTATATTATATACTGGAATGCGTATACTATGACACTTTGCAAGCGTTGGTTTTTGCGGCATTTAGGTGAAATATCCATAATGATTGATACTACACGATGCTTGATTATTGACGTTTAATGTAGCGACTTGCTGAAAACAAAACCTGCTAAAGATCGGTACTTTAAAACTGACTAGAAATGTGAAAAAACACCTAAACGTACCATGAGTATAACAAAGCAACGAACGAACGTAGCCTTCTTGTCATGCAACGGCCCATGTCTTCTTTTCATTTTACATAATACACATTTATCAGTAAACTCAGTTACTTATTTACCCATCATTATGACTGGAAAATTATGTGTAGGTCGTTACACCGAACCTTCAATAGTTGGCATGAGTATATATAGGTGACTCATTTTCTGTATGAAACTTTGGCTTGCTACCTAGCTACGATATAAATTTACATGTACCATAAATCTTTATTTAAACGCCTCTTGAGCAGACATTTAATCAAGACAGGCGTTTATTTAAGACAGGTGTTTATTTTCTGTGGTATCTACGCTTACTGTATCAATTTTCTCAATCAGTTTAATGTTTTACCCCCGGCGTTCAAGGGGTTATTTTTTTTCGCGAGGTTAGCTGACGAGGCGTTTAATTAAGGCAAGCTTTTAAATTAGGGTTTTACTTCGGATATCGCCATAGTCAGACTTGTTTACTTAATAAAATATAAACGTTTTACAATTAATTTGCGCTTGATGTTAAAAGAAACGTTAATAGGATAAAAAGCTGCACACGATTAACCAGGTTTAATACCTCCCTATGACGCACATAATGTTTGACAAGATGGTGTCCCAAATTTGGAATTTTTAAAAGTAAGTATATAATAAGTAATTCTATCTCTTCCTCAGAAGTAACGTCCCCAAGGACATAAAATATGCCGCAATAAAACATCACCACATTTCTTGAAATAGTCGTGGTTTGAATGTATTATATCATGTTATTTAAATGAATTGTGTATGAATGATAAGCCGTTGGGACGTTGCGCAAAAGCATAAAAAGGTACAAAAACATCACAAGTGCATAGGATTTGTTTTTTTTATTCTGAACACGAAAACCAGATATAATAGAGTCTTCAGACAGTGCTGGCAATCAAAAATCACATTGGCTGTAATCTAGAATAACTCCTGCATACGGATGCCATGCATTATGCAGAACTAATTGTAAATGGTTGCCAATACCTATGTCAATCCAACAGTCTGGTCTGTCTCCGTCCTGTGCTATTTCTCACTTGGTTGCCGTACATTATTAATAGAAGACATCACAGGAGTTGTGTTACTGTTTCACAATAATTTTTATTATATATTACTCAAAAGAAGTTAAGGGTCAGACCGAATCTAATCATGAATTGATACAATTGATTTTGCCGTTTAAAGGTTTGCCAGGACTTACCATATGAGTATATCTTTAGAGAAAGTGTTTTCATGCAATGAAACTGAACATTTATAAATTACCTTAAAGGTCAGGTGAAAATTGAATGCTAAAGTTTATTCAGAAAATATTCCTGAAAATCTGAAATTCATGATGTATCTGCACATAGAGCATCTGCACGTGTCGTTTATGATTGTCACTTTAAACATGCACGCATTGGCATGAGACATGTGTGCCGACATGTTATTGTGTGGATTTTGGATGCACTGCTTCTTGTAAATAAAAAAAAATGTTACCACTATGTTTGACCCTAAACATATTTTGAGTAATATATTCTGCGATTAAGGTACCAGGTGTCCTTCCCAAGAAATTCTGGACCATATTTGAAATGTTTGACACACAATTCATCTACAGATACATTTATTCAATTGTCCGCATTTATAACTGCGTTGGGGAATCAAGTCATGAAAATAATGAGGCCCTGAGAGACATATCGGTATGAAATGGACCACAATGTCACAGATTCTCGGCCGAAATCCATATATGTATTCGTGAATAAAGATGATATGTTTGTCAATGGCTTCGAAACACTTTTAGTCTTATGCAGAGATTAATATTCTTATTAATACGCGGTACTTAATTTATTGAGGAAACTGACATGAAATATCATTTGAATAATTCAAGAATAATCTGGACAAACTAACACTTACGCAGTCACTTGATAGCGACACAGTACTTCACAAGTTATAACCAACACTCCACGAATTATTTGTAAAGATTATTTATTTCAAATTATTTCTGAATTATGTCTGTGACTTTTTTAACATTGACAGATAACTAAAGTAAGACTAATAGCCCTTTAAAGTCAACTTTTCGTCTATAGACAGTTACATCTCAACGCATTTCGCGTCAGTCTGTGGTGAAACGTATTACCATTAATAAGCTGCTCAATTTAATTCGTCGTGTGTCTGCAAAACGTAGCGAGCGAAAGTGAAACTCTGCAATTACACAAACCTGTAACCATGTGTGGTCAGTGTCATCTGTATGTAGAACCCATTGTACACATAACATCTCTGTGGTCTGTTTAAGTGCAATCTTTGTGCATGACTCGTTTTATACATACTATCTCTGCCCTCTCTTTTCAGGAAGGCTTTGTATGTAATACTCACTGAGGAAAGTTAAAAAACACGGCCCAGAATGTCAGTTTATAACCGTTACCTGGAGAGATCTTAATATAAACCTTCACGGTTTGTTTGCCGATCCAGCCGAGTTGTACATCGGAATAAATATGTTTAAAACATAACCGATACGATTACATTCACAGGTATTTATCCAAATTACATCATATGAATGATTGGATTGTATCACTTGATGGTAAACGTATCCTGTATTGTAAATAAATAATAATAATATATCTTCTTATATTGCGCCTAATTCCACGCATGGCATGCTCAAAGCGCTAACAAAGTTGCTGAAAAAGGTGGGTTTTCAGTCTTCGTTTGAAAAGTTCAGTGGACTCTACTAAGCGAATTTCTACAGGGAGTGCATTCCACAGATTGGCTGCTGCAGAATGGAAAGTTCTAGCTCCAAAAGTTTTAAATTTGAATGGAATGACTTCGAGCTGAAGCTTGGTGCTGGAACGCAGTGATCGTGTTGGTAGTTGGTAGGTACAAGCTGGCTAGGTCTTGAAGGTAGTAGTACAATAAGGTTAAATTAAGGTTAAATTAGTGTAATTCACTGTATTAGACGTGGGTCAGTGTCGAAACGTCCAGAGGGACTGAATCCGTACCACTGTTTCAAGTATATCCTGCCACGATCTACCATTACATTTGATTTATGGTTGTTTTCTTAAGATAACGTTCCGTCGTGCCTGTCACTACACTGTAACTTATTAATCCAATTCCACACACAACTTTAATGAAACAATCCCTTGTTCAATCTCCTTATTGCTGAAAGAACTGCTCTTGTAAATTCGCCTGGATAAGGCCAACTTTGATACATAAAACACAAGCCTGATTGGTAATTTAAATAAAGAGGCAAGAGATCAAAGGAATATGTATAAGGCTCTATTTAGAAAAGAATACGCTTAATGTATTGATACTGGAATAATTGATGTCGTTTTGGAGGAATATGCTCTGGTAAAGAAACAGCTAGGAAATTCATGACCAGAGAACGATTCGTCTTCCGGATGTTTCTATGCGTTATTAAGACAATAATGCCCCTCTTTCATCATCCTACCACGTCCATGTGGAAGTTAAAGCAATTAATTTTAACATGTTGTACAAAACCAGGATTATAATTCGGAAGTCCTCTGTGGCCTTTTCTTTTTGAATACAGACATGCACAAGTTAATGTAATCAGCGTCAGGGCTTCCGAACTCTGTGCAGTTTCAGTAAGACATCAAAGGTAAGCTAAGACACGTAATCGAATTCCGCTTCTCCTTTGTCCAAGTTATCAAGTAAAACCTGACAAGGCAGGTCGTTAACAATGACGACACGGGTACACATCCTTGACTTAAAATTGCCTCGTTTTCGAGTAATGGACAGGCCCCGGGGTCATGTATAATACCATTACTAATGATATACACAAACGTCATTGAACTATACTGTGGATCAGAAGGTTAAGAATAGATCTCAGTCCGTTTGGACATGTTTTAGTATTAACGACGAATTTTAATCCCTTTAGAAGTTATGGTTAAACAGATAGTTTTGTTTGCTTTTAAATCTGAGAAGATGAGGTGACTTTTACGTTGAAAGATCAAACTGTGCACCATTACATAAGGTAAAACATACTTCAAGAATAGAAGGAAGGCAAATGATGTAGACAGTCTTACATTTAAATCGGCATGCACAACACGTGTTGATTTACAGCGCCATATTTTCTCTTGGTGACAGATTCATCAAGGAAACCCAATAATTAAGTAAAATTTACTCAGCCCAACTATTGAAGGGTCGGGGTGTAATGACTGACATATACTTGTCTAAAGTCATGATTATGAGTATGTGTGTAAGTGAG
This sequence comes from Diodora aspera, assembly GCA_031471655.1. Classification (NCBI taxonomy): domain Eukaryota; kingdom Metazoa; phylum Mollusca; class Gastropoda; order Lepetellida; family Fissurellidae; genus Diodora; species Diodora aspera. The sequence goes on along the minus strand of JAUELE010230267.1, from coordinate 3,918 downwards.
GTTTATCGATAAATGTTATTTTGTAAAATGATCAGAGGAAATGTGCAGACCTTTGCATGATTTGTTCGTTGCTTTTTATACCAATGGTTGGTTCAGGTAAGTTTCTTTCACATTTCTAGTCAGCTTCAAAATACTGATGTTTGCCATGGAATGTTTTGTTTTTAGCAAGTGGCTACATAAAATGTCAATAATCAGACACGTGTATTATCAATCAGTATGGATATTTCACCTAACTGCCTCGAAAATCATAGCTTCAAAAATTATATATTATATCTATGCCAATGAGCGACCCTTCAATGGCTGAGCTGAGTATAGACACGGGCATAATTTAGAGTTGAGATGAAATGAAGTTTTACATTGCAAGGGCAATATTTCAGCCATAACTCAACGTGGTGTGCAAGGTGCACATCGAGCGAAAAGACAGTTCATAAAAGACATCGATAGAAATGAAAGTGGAAGCAAAAGATCCCCATTTTAGTCGCCTTGTACGACAAGCATCGGGTTACTGAGGCCCTATTCTATGTACGTGACACCATGTCACTCCCCGGAAGCACCACGCGGTGGCATAATTTAGAGATTACTAAACCATATCAGAACTGAAATCGCTTCTATTGGAAACAAAACCAATGTGAGCATCGTTTTTGGGAAAGTGTTCCAGAGCCTTTGTCTCAAAATCAAGAGTCTCAATTCATGAAACAAATTAGATGAATGATTCTGTATGGTAACTACAAACACACAATAACTATCATTATATTATATTACTGTCACGATAATACCGGTCACGTGACAATTAATGTGACAAGGACGTTACAATGCTCTACCGCTAACTACATCTACAGTCAATAATATAAGCTTTTATGTGATACAAAGCATCCGTTAGTTCCATCATATTGATTTGGTCTACGCGGTCTAGACCCATGTACTAACATTGGTGGTGATATAACACGATACAATATACTGGTTATTGAAAACCCAACCTTGCTAATACTAGTGGTAATCGAAGAATGGGAGATATTTTTAACAGTTGACTGAATTGATACTTTGTTAATGGGTCCCGGACCGGTACAAGTATAATCAAAAATGAAATCAATAAAGTTGCAAAAGTGTTTTTTTTTTAGAAATCTTTTCTTGTCCATTTGAGGTGAATAGTGTACGTTACGTTTTTTATCCCCCACCACGAAGTGATTGCGGAGGATATTGGAATCGTCCGTCACACTTGTACTCTAGACAGCTATTCTCGGAAGGTTTTGTAGCTACATCAATGAAATTTGTCACACACATTGTCACTCTGTTGATGTTGATTGAGTTCGTAAATTAGCGCCTTGGGTGAATTATTTACAGAGTTATAGCCCTTGATTATTTTTACGTCACACTTGTACTCTAGAGAACTTTTCTCGGTAAGTATCGTAGCTATATCAATGAAATTGTCACACACATTTTCACTATGGTGATGTTGATTGAGTTCGAACATTAGTGCTTTGGGTGAATTATTTACAGAGTTATAACCCTTGATTGCCTTTATTGACTTATTGCGTACATGTATATAGTGCAATGTAGACAGCTTTCTCAGAAGGTATTGATGCTATATTGAACAACATGTATGTTAGATACATATTCTCACCATAGCAATGTTGACTGAATATGAAAATAGACATCTTTGAGGGTCATTTAGAGTTACAGCACTTGTTCAGGACTCGGGTCAAACAACACATTTCAGGAGAGAAGAAAAAGGTATGCATGGCGGGGATAGTGACTACAATGTCTTCTTGTTTAGCTATCTGGGTGATGATGATGAGATGTAACATTGAAACCGTGTTCAGTTTGCGTGTACTCGTCTAGTTGCTGGACATATGCTCAATGTCTGAACATAGAGGGCTGTGTAAGCTTAATACTCCTACTAATAAAGCAACGACTACAGTTACATATTGATCGGCTTTACTTCTAATTAGCTGAGTTTATCAGAATGTATAGACTGCCCAACTTTACTCTATGGTATGTGTCTTCGGAAAGCAGTCGTCTTACTGGTTGAAGTTTCGGAATCCCTTGTCGATTCCAGACAGAGTATTAGAACTAACACCTTTCAACTAATTGAACAGATCGACTCTCAAAGAGATGATTTTATTGAATTACAGAACAACTAGAATCGTTGAAAAGTTTGACGCTGTCTAGAACATCTGGCGATCAAACAACCGACATTCTGAAATTATTTTTATTGCTGTCAAAATGTCCGGAAACAGGTTCTTCTGCGAAATGTTTTTTCAAAAGAAGAATTAATTTCCTCTAGGCATTTTTATCGTTGAGGAATTCAATCGTATTCATCGATGAACAATATCAGAAACAGTTCTTCGATTATGTTTATAAGACCTTCACTATTTCTTTACATTATTTCGTACAGCTCATTTGCCAAGTAGGTACATTGAAACTTTTCAGTGTTTTGCTTCATTGCTTATAGTTTACGGAAATTTAAATAATTCTTTTCCAAACTTCAGAATTTCCAAATTGCTGCAACATAACTGAAGTGCAATAGCTTAAAGTTATTTCAATTATTTTACTGTCTCATATGGATCTTCGTGGTGGGGTTTAGTAATAATTAAATTATACTTCACTGGATAAAAATAGAATTGTAAAGTGTGAATGTATTGAAACACAAAACATACAGCGCGTTGAGTCACAAGGGTTTTGAGTCATGCAAGAGTGGGTCAATGTCATGATTCCTAGCATAGATCTCGAGTTGTTAATGCCCCTTGTGAGAAGTCAGTTGCATGACGTGTGTGTCGGTTCAGTGACATTATAATGAAGCTGCTTTGCCCGAAGCCTTGATGTCATTGATTCACGATAATAATAATAATAATAATAATAATAATAATGCACATTTATAATGGACACTCATCCGTTTACTCGTATATGCTCAAAGCGCTATACATTATTACCCTGGTCATTGGAACAATGTACCATCCACAACATTCGTCAACTCCAAGGGGAGTATACAACCCAAGCAACCAGTTGGGCGCTAGAAGGTTAACTTCCACATTTCCATCACTTCCGACCAGGTACCCAATTTTAGCTGAGTGGACTCGGGTAGTTTACGAGTAAAGCCACTTGCCCAAGGTTACCCCACTGACATTGTCAATGTCTTAGTGCAAGGCAGGAGCGAAGGCCTGGAAGCGTTCAGCGCTAGCCGATCACCATCCAGCTACTCTCCGGGCTCGACGTTGCTTATATTCACAAGCTCGTGACCTCCGTGCTTTGCAAGAGGCCAACATACCTCATATTTCAGTCTTAGAGTCACTGTTTCATATGATAACTGAAACATTGAGACTCTAAACTAGTTCATTCCTCATGACAAGATCAGGAGGTCTTGAGAAATGAAGCCACTGTTGAGAAATGAGCTACCTATCGTATCGGCGTATGATCGATGCGGTAGTAATGAAGACACATTGTTTTAAGTGTCAAATATACTAAAGGAAAAACAATATGAGATCACTGAAAACTTACCAAATAACTGTTATCACCAGGATCATAATTACACTTATAATGCACAAACATTAGACGCAGCCAGTTACATATCAATAGAAAATGTAACCACCACAGGCCTTGGTACACAGTTTGCGCATGCGCTGGATCAACTAACACCATTGGCATGATACAACATGTGATCCCCTATTTTTTATATGTTTTCTATATGTGGTCATGGATTTACCAAAAGCCAGATCACATTCATTGAGATTACATTAGATAAATCTGAAAATGGATACAGACACATTCAAACTGCAGCTCGCGATCGGGGGCCAATTCATCGCAGAAAGGCCAGCATGTCTGCACATGTTGGCACCAAGTTGGCACGGATAACCCTATGGGGCGGCGGGTAGCTCAATCGGTCGTGGGTTCGATTCCCGTCGTAGGGGGCTCGGCACATTT
>JAUELE010230256.1:0-12132 GCA_031471655.1 Diodora aspera | reverse complement strand
CCCTGTTTAAAATGACATCCCTTTGATTTGCCTGCCTAAGTGACAGCATGGATAGGGTGATATGCTTTACCGATATACATAGCAATTTACAATTAATAACAAGAGAGCGATTAAAAGTGACTTAGGGACTCGACAAAAGTCTAACATTACCGGTGTATTGTAGTATAGACTGGAGTCGTTCTGTAGATAAGCGAAATATTCCCTAATGGTTCCAGTAAAGTTTTTCTTTTTCATTATCTGAAAAATAAAAGATTCCAGAACAAATTATTTGAGTCGGTTGTTAGCTACGCTTCTCCTAGGAGAATATATTGTCCACAACCTTACCTGCCTTGATATTATCTTTGACTCTTACATATAGCAGGCATATACGCCATGATTCTACAGGGGTTAGCATCTCTAATTACACCCCATTCTCAAAATCCAGGGTATTTATATGACTCCATGGGTGTCTCCACAGAGCATCCCCACACTGAACCAGCGATTGACGAACCGGGAATCCACTATTTTTCATTTTTGATTCAATCCAAAACACACAGTAAACGCACATTTGACGAGCTGTTGGCGCTGCCTCAGTGTGGGGAGGCTAAATTTCGTCAATTAAATTTCGAGATCCTTCAAACAAGATAAAATTCGATACTCATTACATGCAGTATACAGTCAACCTCAGTTAATATAATCCGACATTCATGGCTGCAGAGAAAAATGTCGGATAAACGTGCACGTGTTGGTTATGCAGTGAGAAGTGTTCGAAACATATCAGTGTTTAATTAGGAATAGTCATAAGTTGAATACAAATTAAGGACGTTTTCTGAAAATCGCTTTCTTCGTTTCTGATGAGTCATGAACTTTCGTAGCGTTAACATATCTGTGAGATTAAGTGTGTTTGCATCTTTAAGTCCATCATTTCCAGAAAATCGAAAATCGATGTGTTGTGCAAAAACGAACAGGATCGAAAGTGTGACGTTTCATCTGAAGCAATTCAATGGACTCTAGTGTATGTAAATGAAGGCTGTCCATACTGTCATCAAACCCATCCTTTCCTTTTCAGTTGGCACACCTCTCGATGGAACGTTGCACCACTCGGATTCGACCATCAGCATGTGACAGGTGAAAGTAACTGTCGTCAGAGAAGAGAACTTATTGTCACTGTACCCGACTAGCAGTCCTGATGCCTTCAGACACCTTTCTGTAACAGACCGTTGCGGTCAATGAACAGTTCTGACCGTATGGTGTGGCAAATTGCAATTGGTTTCTCAGATGGGACACAGCCATGCATCGATCTTGGTCAGGGGTGGTAGCTGGTCATCCTAATTTGTGGCGTTCACGGGCTGTTTGTCTGATACGCTGCGACAACCTAGTAATGGTCATGTGATCGAAATATATTTGTCTTGCAATCTCACGGGCTGGCAGTCCTGAGTGCACCATACCTATTGCCTTCCCTGGTCATCACTGCCCAAACAAAGGCATTGTCAATTGCCGATACACAAATTCATGTACAGTTTGTATCGTGGATCCAAACTATCACTATTATAAGCATGCAAAATATGTTACTGCATTACAAAATATGGGTACGTGAACGTTTACGTGCATTATGAATGTAGTTGTGTGATTGCGCAGATCAAGTCGGTTGAGTGAGTGAGTGAGTTGAGGTTTTACGTGGTTTTCGGCAATCTTTCAGCCACATCACCACGGTTTCACCAACGTCACGTCTTTCTCACCTCCATCATAAGACCTGAGATCCTGTCCACTTCATTCAGACCGGTCTGATGCACGTCCTCGGCGGAGGTGTCAAGAGCAAGAAAATACTTCATGCAGGCCTTGTAGTACTCCGTGCCGTTTGGGAAAGAGCTCACGCCATATTCCGTACGAGTATGGTTTAAGTACGTCTATAAAATAATTATGTTCAAGAATTAGCTCTCTCTCTCTTTCTCTCTCTCTCTGTCTGTCTGTCTCTCTCTCTCTCTCTACCGCTATTGCTGCCAGCCTTGATGCCCAAAAGCCAAGACCCGAATACATGTATTTAAAAGTGTTAATCAATCCCCTTATGAGCTTGGATAACAGCGTCAATTGTTTCATGGGTTTTGACAATGAAGTACCAGACATTATGATAAATATATGATAAATAAGTATTGATTTACATTGTCAATAAACTGTCGCAGAGTCCTAAGACTTGCTACTGCCTCTGTAACGGCCGCTGCTGCGTTCTGGAGTACCGTTTGTCTGTAACGATAATTGTAGAGTTGAGCTATATATTTAGTATATGCATCGTCAAACACAGGTAGATCCAAATCATTATTCATAAACCGGGGGGGGGGGGAGGAGCAAATGTTATGATTTGGAAAATTACTCTCATAATTTTACTCTCATAATATTCTGTCATTTAGCGACACTGAGCATTCTGATAACTGGAAATTAGGCGCTCTACAAATGCATTATTATTATTGTTATTATTATTTAATAATAATTATTATAATTAAATAAATAATTTGTTTTGTGTCCTTAGACAAGACACTTTACTCCAATTGTCTCATCGACCCAGCTGAAACTGGGTACTGGTCCTCCAATTAATGGAGTGTAATGACCTTCTATCGCTGAAAGGCAGCTTGGGTTAACAACGGTAATATAATATGGAAGCGCTTTGAGTCTACTCTTGGGTGGAGATATCGCGTTATAAAAGAACTATCCATTATTAATATTATTATTATTATCTTTCCGGACAAGAAGGTCACGGTTTCCCCTCCCCCATCCCCTTCCCGTCCGTACGCCTGTGTCACCACTGATCTAGATTGCCCTCCCTATTTATCCTGCCCGAACGAAAACAGAACACGCAATCATTGTCCATAAACTACATGAGCAAGGCTTTAAAGCTGTGTTCAGCGGCGCTGTCTTCTTCGTTTTCAGGTGAAACTGATCACGTTAGGCGTATACCGTCACCTGCTTCTGGACTCATCTCTTCTAGACTCTGATTTCCGACATGAACTGAATCAAATTATAATGATGATAAGTTTAATCACGACACTGTTGAAGAACATGTTACTTGCCTTTCAGAAGTCTCGTATTCAATCTTGCCCATTACTACGCTGTCATTGAAAGGTTTGTACAAGACAGATTCGATCGCAGTAGCAACGTCCAAAGCATTGAAATTCGTGTAAATTCCCGTCTGAATGGGAGCAAAAGAAAACACATTTTAATTCCTTAGACTTGACATCATTAGTAAGTTTGCACTTTTTCACAGGTTCACCTGAGGGTGTTTTCAGATACAAGTATATGAATACTGAGCGGCGTGTAAAAGTGGTAAACATGCTGTATATTTGATGCATCCTTCGTCATATGCATACACTCTTATTTATATGTTCCCAATGTCGTTTCTAGAAAAGAAAGCAATGAATTTGACCACGTATCCAACTTGAAACAGACTGAGTGATGCAATATCTATTATATGTACGAACGGAATATTTACCATAGATACGCGATGATTTGTTACGTTCAGTCTTATTGCTTCATTTAATCTCTGCAGTATCTCTTCAACCTGGAAAAAAAGGTTCCAATATTATTTTGGACGAAATCATTACGAGTTCAATTGTTCTAACAATACTTACTTAGTTCATAAAAGGTAAACGTTCGTGTTTATGGAGCTTAACAAAGATCAGTCCAACACAGTTGGTCATGTAATGCTAGCCATTATCTCTCTGAATTTAGGGTCTTGTATAGGATTAGACCGAACTCGTCGCCACACTAAACTCGTTGCCACATTGAGATAGTCGCTACAAATTAGCCCAGATAGCAAAACTCAGCAGTCAATTTTAAAATAATTTAATCTAATTTAATTAAATGAGTAAATGCATTAACTTGTAGATTCTTTATTTAGTACATAATATGTTCGCTGCCTAACAAGGATGGCGAATGTTCTTCCTTTCTTAGGACCAGTCAATTAGACCAAGTATCATTCCACAACACAACAAACAAAGATGATAATAATAATTTTTAATATGAATATCAAATGGGCAACTATTTTCCAAACGAAAACAAATAATAAGTATTAACATTATATAGCACGAATTGTATTTTTATCTAACTTGTGGTGACCAGTTCGGTGTGGCGATCAGTTCGGTTTACCACTTGTTTACAACCACAGGTAAGCTGTGAAGCGAATGCCAGTGGCGCATGAGCTCGCAGTATGACAAAATGGTGATACACTGTTGTTGCAAAGCTGGTATTTACTGCGGTTTACCTGACGTTCAGTTCTACCTGTTTTGGTATGATCTTTAGTCTGGTGATGTAGTTCTCCACGTCCCCGCGGGTGTCCATGGGGCTATTGGACGCCAACGCGGACACGTCTTTCTGGATTCCCTCCAGGAAATTCACAGCGTTCAGATTCTGGTAACTGCAAAAGTAAAATACTTAATGCGCAGGATGTCTCGTTACGGCCACATAGAAGATACCTGGACCCGTATGCATGAGCTGGTAGCAGCGAACGCTAGAAGTAGGCGCACACACATCCCGTAGAGCTCAACCATAAATTACTTCCGACGTTGCCACTTACTCCCGCGCTACGAGCTTAGTACCAGCTCATGCATATGGGTCCAGCTGATCGTCCCCGCCCTGCTGCTCTGAAATACAGCCCCGACCAAGATTGCTTTCAGTTTGTGGTTGAAAACAAATGTTCAAAACACGTCAGAAAGACTGATATGCTGATATTCGAATTCCTGTCGACAAGATTGGTCGTATAGTTTATTGCAAAAATGTAAACTACATTATAATTATTATAGACAATAGAGTTGCAAGGAAATGAAATCCTGTCATTTCGCTTTACACCTGTTATGTCTTTATGTCATCCATCTGTTCTGGGGAAAAAAGTAAAATAAGCCTCCCGCCTACCCTCCCTTTTCCAGAGAAAAAGACGATAACCAACTAACTTTTTAAGTGGCCTAATCCTACTGATTAGTGAATTGTCTGAATGGTTTTCGTTGAATGATATTTGATGTCGTGCCTGTTGAATGGTTTTCGTTGAATGATATTTGATGTAGTGCCTGTTGAATGGTTTTCGTTGAATATTTGATGTAGTGCCTGTTGAATGGTTTTCGTTGAATGATATTTGATGAAGTGTCTGTTGAATGGTTTTCGTTGAATGATATTTGATGTAGTGCCTGTTGAATGGTTTTCGTTGAATGATATTTGATGTAGTGCCTGTTGAATGGTTCTCGTTGAATGATATTTGATGTAGTGCCTGTTGAATGGTTTTCGTTGAATGATATTTGATGTAGTGCCTGTTGAATTGCTTTATATCACGGTTCCCAACACGTAGCTCGCACCTCTGTCGGGAGCTGTCATAACATTTGCACACATATTCGTTTCCACCCTAAATATTCAAAACATTTCTGCCCACCTTCCCATCTCATGCAATCCCATCTCGCACACCATGTAGAAATCCACTGGTTTATATTGAAAGCTTGGCTGTGATGTCTTAATCCCTTGTTTTAAAAACGGAAAGTTCTACATCGGTGGCGTGACATGAGAGCATTTCAGATATCGTTTACAGGTTATATCCGTAAGTTACGTTGCTACTTTGATCTGATAAGTACAAGCATTCTGGAGAGAGAGAGAGAGAGAGAGAGAGAGAGAGAGAGAGAGAGAGAGAGAGAGAGAGAGAGAAAGAGAGAGAGAGAGAGAGAGAGAAGAGAGAGAGAGAGAGAACGAAGGAGAGGTTAATGTTTAACTTGCACACTCCAGATATACTGATTTGTCGCTCGGGGAATACGTTGTCTTAAGGGAGGGGGAAGAGTGTTAGTATTCTGGCCCCATGTGAAAGGAGAGAGTTGGGAAAGAGGTTTGTGTTTTTTGGTGAATATACATGTCATTGTAGGATAAGAGAGAAAGGAGGAGTAGCAGTAATTTGGGGGGGATCAGGAGTTTCAGCATTTTTTTTATTTTTCTATCCAAATAAAGTTTATGACCCGATGACGTCGAGGGTCAAATACATCACGTGACAACAGCAACGCGCATCTGACACGCCTAGTGTTGTCATTTGATGCATATTTCCGGAGATTTGCCATGTGTGCACTCTCGGTACTCTCACGTGTGCACTATTTAGGGAATTATGATGGTGTAAACTGATTATCAAAAGAAAGTATACCGATTAGTGTTTTGGGAATGATAACAAAGGTCAAAAGACAAGGTGGTGCAAACTTTTTACTTCGAATGTACAAACATATGACGAGATGTCAAACTTGATATACACAATAAACACCATTAAAAGTCCCCGGATCTTTCTCAAACAGTTTGTGACTGAAATATACCGTTTCGGTATACTTTGTTATTATCGTCAATTTACACATACGTTGTAGATTCTATTTGGCACTGTAATTGTCGAAAATTGGCCATAGTGAGTTTCCACTGGAGTTCGAACCAGGACTTTATTCTACAAACGATCTTACAATCAACCTTAAAGTTACTCCACCAATTTCAAAGTGAACCAAGCAACAAATTATTCATGGTCCGTAATGGCTTGGGGCTATTTAAAGATTTGCGAATAGTGTCATAAAGCCTGTTTGCTATGTTATTACTGCATGTGATGTTTCATTATCTGAGAATGCATCATAAATTTATGTTTCATTCTACACAGAATCTCTGCTTATTCACATTGTAAATAAATTCTTCAGACATGCTCGACGTGACAGGTGGTTACCCACTTGTCTCATTAACTCGGGAAACAAACCATGCTACGCTGGATATATGATATATACACATGTTATTATATTATGTACATGTGTCTACGTGCCCATGTTCTGAAATTCTGTTATGTTGTATAACATTCTGTTTAATTTGGTGGAGTTTTTGATGAATCCACAGAACGGAAAGACATGCAGACAACGTGCATCTGTCAGGCCTCACCTGAACCCGTATGCGTGGTAGTCGATCTACAGTAATTGGCTACTAGTAGTGCCGTAGTCGAACTAAAGTGACTCTCATGCATAGGGTCCAGACTGTGCCACCTCAACAATTTACTCGCCTTAAAGTTGGATACGTGGTCAAACTCAGTGTTTCCTTTTCAAACAACACCTTTTGGAGTGGTACATACACATAGACTTATGTTCATGCCACGAATAATACACAAAAGATATAGCATGCAAGGCCCCCCCCCCTTCAGAACGCTGGATCCACAAGCAACTATCCTTATTTACAATCGCATAAATGATCCATGCCCGTCATATAATATTGATGAGTTTTTCCTCTCTTTTCAGATCTGAGGCGAAGTATGGGACTGAAGTTATTCATTCAAAGAAGTCATATTTTCAAAGGAGCTGTTTAAAGGAGCGTTGTTTTCGTCGCTGTAATATTCAACAGTATGCCCACAAATATTGTTTTATTATATGAATAAAATCTCGAAAAAACTCCAAATTTGTTGTAATGTATGTTTTAAAGGGACATGATCAAAGTTGCATCTCCAATACCGAGCAAAAACTGAAAAAACGTTTAAATCGGTCTGAGTACAACAACGATATATCATTTAAATAACGGTGAATTCCTAATGAAAGTAATGGACGGTTAACTTCATTGTAATCGACGAGAAGTTTACTTACCTGAACTCGAAACTCGAGTTTGCTCCCCATTTTGGTGACGGTGTGAAATTCGTGGCCATTGTTGCAACGCAGTTCGTAGCCCGAGTTGTTGGCCATAGATACATCCTCGAAATCCAGTAAATAATGACTCCACCAAAGTCCGTCATATACCCTGGATGTACTCGTATTCACCATGGTCGTTTTGTATGTAAGGAAAGTCCAAATCTGCTAAATATAGACAACCAACTGCACGAGAAGTAACTCTTGATAAATCTAAGCACATAACGTCTTTATTTCGGGGAGTGTTAGGAGAGACGCTCCACATGAATTGCCTCAAGCTTTCGCTATCGAAGTTTCACTGATTGGTCAAAACGCTCGCCTAGGGACGATTCCAGGGTATATGATACGGACGTTGTCGGGGTGATTATGCCCTGGATTTCGAGGATTCGTCACACCAGCAGCACAGATAAAGTGAGTATAGAAATGGATCTCTGTTAACAAAGAAGCAATGTAGCTACCTCTAACAAGAACCTGGACTCTTTTCTTCTGATCTGTGATGTTACTTCTGTCAGGTACACCGTTGTTCACATTACACTCGTACTCTCCCGTGTCCAGGTAGGTGGCATCACTGGTGGTCCAGGTGCACACTCCTTCACTCTGAACTCCGCTCTTGCTGTCAACTAGCTGATTACCCCAGTATTGTAGGAATGGTTTGAATGTGTACTGTGATGGACGTCCTTCAGCTTCACAGGACAAGTTCAGAGTCTGACCCTCATCAATAGATACTGAGAAGAAGACAGTTATTGCCGGAACATCTGAGGAACAGAAATGACTTTCATCAGTAATAACAATGTGTATTTATAACGCACTAGTATCCATACACTGAGTGCAGGCTCAAAGCGTCACTTATTACCGCGATCATTGGAACAATATACATCTACCATCAACATTCATTCCAAAGCTGCCAGTTAAGCGCTGGAAGGTTAACTTCCACATTTCCGACCCAATTGCACCTGGGTGGACCAAGGAAATGTACGCGTAAAGCCACTTGCGCAAGATGATTCCACTGGCATTGCCAGTGTCTGAGTGCGAGGCAGGGACGAACCCTTGAAAATCTGGAAGCTTTGAACGCCAGCCGATCACCCATCCATCTACTCTCTGGGCTCGACGTTGTTTAACTTCACAAGCACAACTGAAAAAGACTGGGTCATTCCCGTTCTGTCAATGGTTTGTTTTATCGTTGGTTAATTAACATCTTTGTTTACAAACATTGGATTGTTTGAGATATCAAATCTGCAGCACCACAATTCAGCAACATATACACAAGATTGAACCATAATAACATACGAACACACACATAAATACATCAACTCGGACATTGGTTTTGGTTCAAGAAGAGGTAACTGATATTATTCAACTAATGGCTTCCGGGGAGTGGCGTCGTGTTACAGAGATAGAATAGGATTCCAGTAACCCAAAGCTTGTCGATCAAGGCTACTAAAATAGAGATCTTTTGCTTTCACTTTTCTTTCTATTGATTCCTTTTATAAACTATCACTTCCCTCGGTGTGCTCCTTGCACATCTATGACTTTATGGCTGAAGTATTGTTCTTGCAACGTGAAGCATAATTTCAACTCAACTTATTCAGCTAGTGCAATAGCCTACTGGTTTTCTCATGTATTGATGGAATGACGCAGATATTGGTGAAACTTTGATGAGTGACATATTGGATATGTCGGTTATTTGTAGTTTTGACCGAAGTACAGAGTAAGTACTATCTTAGGCATTATCAAATAACATTTCTGAATGAATACGCGTCTCTATTAGTAGTGGGCAGCCATTAATATATGTATGACGTGTGAATCATTATTCACAGTTCACAATAACAGTGACACTTTTAGATCCGTGTAGACTGTTAAGCAGTAGATTTGAGGGTTTAAGATTTTTGTCAAGACCCAAAATGTGTAAGGTTCTTTAAATGTATGTAAAACCAGAGGCAGGTTATTATTCCTGGAATATATTGCCTTTCCTACAGCTGTGCATTAGGGACAGGGCCAAGTAGAGATTACTATATAGAGAGAGCTGTTCAGTTTTCGATGTCTTGACTCAGGGTCTTTACAAGTCAGTGGGAGTTCCTGTCTTTGAGGCCTGTAGCCTCCAATTGGGCCCAACAAAAGTAGCCTCTACATGGGCCGCGCCAAAGCAGCCTCTACTTGGTCCCCGCTAAAGTAACTTCAAATTGGACCCGCCAAAGTAGCCTCTACTTGGGCCCCGTCAAAATAGGCTCTAATTGGACCCCCGCCAAAATAGCCTCTAATTGGACCCCCGCCAAATTAGTCTCCAATTGAGCCCCGCCAAAGTAGCTTCCAATTGGGCCAACGCCGAAGTAGCCTCCAATTGGGCCCGCCAAAGTAGCCTCTAATTGGGCCCCGCCAAAATAGCCTCTAATTGGACCCCCGCGAAAGTAGTCTCCACTTGAGCCCCGCGAAAGTAGTCTCCAACTGAGCCCGCCAAAGTAGTCTCCAATTGAGCCCGCCAAAGTAGTCTCAAATTAAGCCCCGCCAAAGTAGTCTCCAATTAAACCCCGCCAAAGTAGTCTCCAATTGAGCCCCGCCAAAGTAGTCTCCAATTGAGCCCCGCCAAAGTAATCTCCAATTGAGCCCCGCCAAAGTAGTGTCCAATTGAGCCCCGCCAAAGTAGTCTCCAATTGAGCCCGCCAAAGTCACATCCAGCTGGGCCCCACGGTCCCTAAAGGCGGCCTGGATGTTAGATCTTATTTGCTAAACATTGCATTCCGCATTGCAACATATTGCATTCAACACAATCCAGATTTTTAAACATATTTTCGTTCAGACATCGCCGACTGAGCAACATCTGTTCTGTTCTAATTTCAAGTAAATCAAGTAACACCAACTTCGATCGTATTCATTACTCACAGTTCACAATAACACGGGCAGTTTTAGAACTGTGTAGTGTGTTGCTGCAAACATTGTCAATCCTCCCAGTACAGGTGTAGTTTCCATCATCATGACGACTCAGGTTAGTTTTTGTCAGTGTAGATCCTTGTACTGTACCACCAGAATGTGTCCAGGTGATGACATCACTGGGTGGATCACTCCTGCAGGTCAAGGTCAAGACGTCTCCTTCTATCAACGTTTGGTAATCTGGTACTGTCAGTACTGGTGTATCTGAAAGTGGGTACCTCAGACATATAAACTAGTTTTTACCAATAAGTTAAAAGTGGTAGGATGGGAAATTGGCAACATATTATTACAATCAAAGGGTAAACAGACGTAGGGTAGACAATAACTGAAGTCTGGCTAACTGGAAGACATTTAATTTTAATCGCGAGTCCGACGCTTATTGCTCACGTCTATCCATAATAATATTCATATACGTTAACGAATATTAAAAATAATTATGCGTGGCCCTTGTGAAGGGATGCATGTCTGTAAGATCGTATTTCCACTCACAGTATACATTCAGTCGTTTTACATCAGACTGTATTCTTGCGTATCTGTCAGTGTAGGTATTGCCAGCAGAACATCTGATTCTAGCTTCGTTGTCATCTCTAGTTGGGGTGAACGTCCACACTGACCCTATTGATGTGGCACCGGTGGTCACACTGTTACCATATTTAATCCAGTAGTACTGAGCTGACGGAGCTCCCTTGTCTGAAGATGAACATGTCAGTGATGTCTGACGTCCTGCACACACTGCAATAGATGTGGTGATCTCAGGTTTACTTGGTGGATCTGTAACAGAACATACACACTTGTAACACGCACCATGACACGAAAATCAGATATACAATCACAAATGACATAGGTTATTACAAACGACCTGTTACATACTGACACATGATACTGACACTGCGACTATGTAAGATTGTTATATCAATACGAACACCTTGTTTGTATAACTATTACAGTCCACAGCAAAGAAATCAGAAAGAAAATCGGTCAACATTTAGGACCCTTCCAAAGCTATACATCAACAAGCAGAAGTCAGAACATCTGCCTTGAGATGATTTGCGTTGCAAAGACAGCCTTTCAACCGAAACACAACTGGACCGTTCAAAAATGAGATCGATAGAAGAAAAAGTGAAAACAAATATCCTCATTTAATCCTGCAGATTGGGAGTGTGTGAATGTCAATTTGTCCAAAACAAATATGCAACTGAATGTACACATTACAAATATTTGGCAAACTTCCCCTTCCCCAAATCAAGGAACAGTTATCAAATTAGGAATCAAACAATCTTGAGGACAGATTGAAAAAACGGTACAGACAGAAGAGGGAACCTATCTGATTCAGGACACACACCTTATCTGTATTGACCAGGATAAATTGTCAAAAGAAGGTGCAACTTACAATATATGTTGAGTTTTACTTGATTGGACGCGACGAGAGATTCACCAGGGATGTTTGAAGCTCGACAATGAATCGTCTGACCCTGGTCAGTTCTGTTGACTTGATACGTGAACCTGCTGGTTGTCATCACTAACACACCAGACACAGGCGTTGGTGAAGGACTCGTATCAGGTTGCTGAATAATTCCTCCCTTATACC
>JAUELE010230245.1:0-12134 GCA_031471655.1 Diodora aspera | reverse complement strand
TAATTATTTTTTTTCCTTCTAAATTTTAGAAGTTTTACCGTAAGGGCTGACATTTTTTTAACCCCTGAGTGCACTAGCTGATTTAAAAAGGCATACATTACAATACTAAAGTGCAGAACAGCAAAACTTTTCAATCTGTACTTGTGAACAAGAGAAAACTATGTGTAAAAGATTCCAAGCGGTTGTTTCACGTTGAGAATTTGTGTACAGTACTCAGACTCTTTAGAAAGAATGTGTGCAGTAGTAGCAAGGTCTTTTGTTGGTTTTGAACAAGGTGTAGAAGATCTTGATAAGTAGCATGGGTTAATTCAACCAGCAAGATTAGTTGCCTAGCAGTGATCCCGCTGATTAGCCTAGTTGGGCTTTGTGAGGCAGTTCTTGATATAGAAAATAGTAATATAAGACCCAAACCCTTTTATTTGAAAGATTATCTACTCACATAATCAACGTTGTATTATTTCAGCTTAGGGTCACAAGTGAAAGTGATATTTACTTAGTTTTGTTTGGACTTGTCTTAGTTCAGAAGTCCTACAGCTTGTTACTAGTCACACAGACATCATAAATCTATGCATACTGGAGTAATTGCTTAAGTTTTTATGAAGGAGTATTGGGGGAAAATGGAGGTTACGATGTAAGTGTTTGTATTTTTTCTTGCATTCCTTGACAAGTCAATATGATTGCAGTGTTTGCACAGAATCGTGCATGTTTCACGCAAACAAAATCTGCAAATATTTTCAGTGTTTCTGAGGAACAAGGTTTTCCTCAACAGAAACGTGTGTCACCGAATTTAGTCTGCCAGTTTTTAACGAGAGTTAGGATAGTATGTTTTGCCAGCCTCTGGTTATTATACATGTGGTGCGTGATGGTGCAGTGGTTAGCGCATCAGCCCAGCAATCTGCCAGCCTTAGTGGTTGTGGTTCGAGTCCCACCTTGGCACATCTCTTTCAGCCCGGAGAGACAGGAGCCCTGACACCGGCTGGGTGTTGATGAAACCGTGGTGATGTGGTTGAAAGATTGCCGAAAACCATATTAAACCCCAAATCACTCTCCCTGTTATTATACATATAGTTCACAAATAACACTAGCTATTTCTTCCTGAGAGACGCTTCTATTGAAAGTAGAACCATGAAGGGGCACACAGTAAGTAAACTGATTGACTCCGTGTCAACGATGTTATTTTTGTACTCGGTGTAGAAAACCAGAGCTTGAATCCCGATAATAATGTGTTTAAAAAAAGACACCATATTTTCTTTGACATTGTGTTCTCACAGTGTCTCCAAAATTAATACATGCTAAATAATGAAACATGTTTAATGGTTGTTTAGAAAGTCATAATTTGTGACTCGTACAAACATGAATTTATGTTGGTTTACTTTATGAATGTCATCAAATCTTCTTGTGATTGCTTCTCGTCAGGAAAGTCAATTTGACTCGCATCGATTTCTAAACATGTTTATTTTTGGTTTATTTCTTTGAGTATTATATTATAATGAATGGTTTGTGAACTTGACTGTTTCTTAGTAGCTGGCTGATGTTTTTGCTGCATAAAATTCTTCCATGGGGTTTTATTTCGAAGACACTACTGTTGACCTGATTTCAACAAATTATCTGTCATCAAGTAGGAGTACATCAGCATGACCTTGTATCTTGCAATAGGGTCAGTGTTAAAAGGGAAGACCTGAAGTTTTAACAATTTGGGAGTATATTTAGTTTCTACTGTTACAGAGAGCAAGTAGGTTAAAATGATAATGTTTATGAATCTTCTTGCGTTATCATAACTTCTTGAACATTAAAGTTATGTGGTCAAACTCTGTGTTTTCTTTTTAAGAAACAACTTGTTAAACAATAAATATACATAAACGTATGTACATTATAACATACCACGAATAATAAGCTTACACAAGAGATACAGCATGTTTTTTTTGGTTTTACAGCCTCTTGAATAGCCTCATTTATTTTGGGACCCCCATGCCATAAAATAGAAAAATGCATTCCAAACTTTCAAACAGAATCTTGAAAATATTTGTAAACCTTAAAGAAAACGTTCCAAAACTGTATGAATGCATTTGGCTCATATTCGGAAATCCATGGAACATGCTTCAGTAAACCCTCAGAGAAATATTTGGAATGAGGCTGGCTGTTTGAAAGAAATGCTTTATGCAATTGTTTAAAAATGCATTGCGTACTACATGGTAATTAATTATATCAAGTGCACATGGTTGTCAGTGGTGACTGGTTGACTGATTTTGTTTAACTCATAAATGTGCATAAGCTTATGTGTTCTTAGGGGAATTGCAGAATCAACAGGGAACCACAATTTGGTGCATTAACTCATTTGCAAAATTTTGGACTGGTATTAAAAAGCAATTGCAAAATATTCAGTGGCATGAAAATATTGAAATATCTATGTTACCCAACTGAATGTTTGAATAAGCTTATAATGCAATTACCTGAAAAACTGAGGCTAAATACCCAACTGTTGCGAAAGCTTATCTCTAGCTTTGCCAATTTGACAAAGTGACTCCAGACTAAATGTGTTCTGTTGGACTTCCCCCGTGAGATACAAGTTCATGAATACACACTAGTACTGCTTGTCAGCTTCAGAAAACTGAATGTCATACAAACCTAAACGAGCAAGCATCGAACACAAAATGTGTTTCTTTTTCTATCATCATGCTATGGCTGAAATACTACAAACAGTGACATTAAACATTTCACTCACTTACTCGCTCTCCTTTTTCTTCCTCATTTGCATCCTCTGCCTGTATTAGCCAGGGTATTTTTTTGTTTTAAAATTTTTGATAAGTAATTTTACACATTTGGATAAAAATGATTAGCATTTGGTGAAAATTGATCATAATTTTATGAGCAATTGATTAGCAGTCAGCTGACATTGACTAGCAAAATGTAATGCGAACCTGAACAAAGCATACCCTGTTAGCTGTCTTTTAACACAAGCATAGGGTTACTGAATAGGGTTCCAAGTTTCATTCCAGTGACCCCTTGTCTGTGCTTGTGGTGCAAGTCAGTTGAATGAGGACATGTTGCCACTGGATTTCCATATTGATCTCTTCTCGAATTGTCTCTTATTGGGTTATGGATGTTGCACATCATGTCAACTTCCAGCTAAAATTGTATGCCAGCTAAAACTGACTTGATACATCTGTCTTTTTTCCCTTGTTCATGTACATTACTTGGAGTTACATAAATCTGTGAAGACGACAAATGGATGTTGGTCAGTAGATGTGCAGTAATTGAATCTACGATGCACTTCATCATTTTGTCGTAGAACAAACAAGATAATGTACATTGATTCTTGGGCTTGCTGCTGCTGCTGTCGCCATAGTTATAATGCTGTTTCCATAAGAACGGGATCGTGTTGATGAACAGCTTCAGAAGGTTCAGACTACATTTTATGCACACGACTCTGGTAATTATTCTGTTGAATTTACATGTTTGTCCTTTTGTTTCAGAACTATGAATTCCCAAACACAAAAGAATGAGCCGGACCCAGACTCCATAAAAATGTTTGTTGGTCAGATTCCCCGCTCCATGGATGAGAACGACCTCCGAGAGATGTTTGAAGAGTATGGTCCAGTCTTTCAGCTCAATGTGCTTAGGGATAAGGCAACGGGTCAAAGTAAAGGTGTGTATTGGCTCATCATGCTTCCTCAGCTTGTCAGCAGCGGTCTCTACCTTTATTCACCTTGTCAGTTTTAGGGGGTTAATGGCTGATGTTTACTGTAACTTGGGTACCTTGTTGTCATCTTATGTGTATGGTGGGGTGTCGAAGGACTTGGGTAAACCCATGTCTGTTGTACCAGGCTTCTGAAAGGAGCATCTGTTTGGTACACTTTCTTTTTGACAGATTGAACCCTGACACCAACTTAATGTAGGTGACACTGTGTCTGAAAGATTACAGAAAGCCACGTTAAGTTCAAAATTGCTCACTATTTCTTTTGTGGGTGTCATCTTTGGCTGTGCTGTTTGCACATCATGATACACTATACAGCTATGGCTGAAATATTGCCCACTGCAACATTGAATATTTTACTCGCAGGTTGAAATCTCTGTAAATGCCTGAACACCGACTTGATGTGGTGACGAGTTTAAATACCACTGGGTGTTTGTCCGGAAGTCTTGAAATTGAAGCTAGTAATGCCTTCTAATCGGGGTCATCAATATTGGATTGATATGAAACACTGTTGACTTGGCTCTAAACGGGTTTCTGCTTTTTTACATCGGATAAATGTTTTAAGAGCTTTTAACGTCTGAGACATGATGTAACGAGTAATCCCTTGTAATTGACTCGTGTACCATGGTCTTGTATTGACGTTTTTAGAGCAAAATTGATACACTGAGCCAATTAAATTTTGATGTATGTGGAACTGTTTGTAATTTCTCATCAGTTCATTAATGCATTATTTATGCTTCACATGTTTGGAGGTATTTTGATCATCTTTGAAAGCTGATTAAATATGGACCTAAAGGAAATGTTGTTGACGAATCCCAGTTTCACTCATGAATGGGGCATCCAAACCTGTTTATCTCAGACAGCATAGTGATTGTCATTGCTTACAGTGATCGTCTTGCTCAGGGTGAAATTATTCCCAGTGCTCTCTGGGCTTGTTCTCTGAGTGGCAAACATAATTGAAATTTAAATTTGTTGGTATGGCAGTCAATTGAACATAAGATTTCAATTTGGTCCAATTCAGAAGCTGTTCGTACATTCCAGGATTGTACCTGTTTTTGTGCGTGTTGTTCAAAACATTTGATCCTGTGAAATGTGAAGGAGTGGCAGTATCCAATAGGTATAGGTTCTCGTATTTCTCATAGGGGGAGCTATAATGTATATCTATTGCTCTTCTGTCTATCATCAGCGTTGGTTTTTCGGTTTTTCATGCTTGGTGTTATTATTGCAGATAAATGGCTGTCAGTTTTTACAAATGGGTCATAAATTAAGAATCTTGATGTACAATTTTGAAATATATTTTTCCATCCATGGAGATGAATTCAACCTTTGACCCAATTTGACCATAAACAAGCTGGAATTGTAATGTAACAGTGAAGTATAAATAAGCAAGCCAGGTATGAGCTATTTCTATTTTATTGAGTATATTGTGTCAACTACTTTCACCTGCCCTACATATTTCATTTTGCGATAATACATTACATATTTTACAATATCAGAACCAGAGTGACATGCGCTCAAGAGTTGTGTTGCCCTGAATTATTGAAGAGTTAGAATTATCAAAACTGAATATTGCAGCATTTAGAATTGAAAATGCGAAAATATTACACTGCTACTACACAATATGACCACTTAATAGAGGGATTTAGGCGGGAGAGGGGTGGGGGTGTTTAGGGAATGAATTGACAGGTTCAAGAATGCCTGGAAGGGATCAGAATCGTTCAATGATTACATCTAGAGCACCACAAATGATGCAGTATAGAATATTGATTGGACAGGTGATGGGGAGATTGTTCACGGTGAAACAGCTAATCTCTGTAGCCATGGTGAAACGGCTGATGATGGAAAGTGGCGTGCCATGTTCGGGAATTTGGGTGATTGGAGGATGGGGATTTTTGCCTCATGACCTGCACTGCAGGAGTCATACACATGGTAGCCCTGATGGTTTCCGTGTGTTGTACATTCTTCCAGCACCCCACGTACAAGTCAGCAGGCTTTTGTTGTCTGCACCCTGTATGTATAACTCGGGTCACATCAACACCAAGTACATTGGCTAGAGGCAGATTTGTGAAAAAAGGAAGCAGGAAAATAAACAGTGAACTTTATCGTACAGTACAAACTAAACATGGGTAATTTGAGGGGAAAATGTAATTGTCACAAATCATTTAAAAAATATATGTTTTAGGGTCTTTATAATTTTTGTTTGTCTTTTTTGCACCTCCAGACATCAATGATTATTAGCATTTAGCCCAATTATCATCATTTTATGAACAATTGATTGACATCTAGAGGAAACTGATGAGCAAACTGCAGTGCAAACAGGCCTAAGAAATGCTTCTTATTTGCATTCTATTTTATTGATTGTATATATTCAAGTATGTTAATTGTATCATCCTATTGTGTATTGTTTGTCTTTCTGAAACACAGTTGTGAACAGGTGTATGGAAGTAGATCTATACTTCACACTAATGTGTGTCAGATGTTTTCAGCATTATGCACTCCAGTATCGCGGCAGGTGTTTACACCTTGAAATTACACCTGCTGTATATAAATAGTATTGATTGATTTATTTGGTTTACCTTTGGAGGGGGATATGGTGGCACAGCTGTTCAGTCATAACCTTTGTGATTTTTTTTATCTTGACAGTTGTAGCAGGGCTCGAAAATTGTCAAAAAATCCACTCGTCCTAGACCACAACACAATTATGTTCTCGTCCTAATATTTATACTTTATCAAGCCATTCTAATTGGTGAAAATTCTTTTTTTTTGTCCCTCCATCCTCAACCCCAGTCAAAAATGTTCGAATATTGCTCATTTCTATGTTCGATTTTCGCACATAAAACCGTCATTTGACAGGCCACTTACATAAAAGTTAAACGACTGTTATTATCTCTCTTTGTTAAACTGGTCTTAAAATATGACAACGAATGTGCCATGCTTATAGTTTGCGGTTCACCATTGATGTAAGCAGCATTTAATTCACTCACGTTTCCGAGACAAAATATGGAATATAAGTATCAAAAGTAAACTTTGGGAGACACACATGCCAATTTAGAGTTAAAATTATGGTTTTGAAACTATTGCTGCACCATTTTTGCAAGATGAGTAGTGATAATATTGTAGTCATCCATTGTTCGTTACCGCTTGTAAATTACGAGCGTACGAGTGTAATTTTCGAGCCCTGTGGAGTGTTTGAATCCTGGCAATTTGTTTACTGATATTAGTCTAGGAGGTTCAGATGAATGCTGTTGCATGCCCTCTTTAAAATGAAACCTGCCTGTTGTATTTTCGGGATCAATTTAAGTTACGTAGTGATGTTTTTTTTATGAATTTAACAAATTGCATCTCACATGTTGATGAGGAGCAGGTCCTTGAACAGAATCTTTGGTCTTGGACCCCGTGGAGCTTCTGGGGAGTGATGTGGTGTCACTTAGATAGAATAGAGCCTCAGTAACCCATACTTGTCGTACAAGGTGACTAACATGGGACCTTTTGCTTTAACTTTCCTTTCTATCGATCCCTTTTATGATCTGTCTTTTCGATTGATGTGCACCTTGCGCATCACGTTGCGTTATAGCTGAAATATTGCCCCTGCAACATAAAAAATCATTTCAACTCAACTCTTTGGTCTTGGTACTTGGTTGTTACTGGTTAACGCAGAGTACCAGATCGTTGTCTGTCTTGCAGACCTTGTAATCTTTTTGATTAAAAGGATTGGCAAGTCCATAAAAATGGCAAGATAGCTGATTTGGCTGAGGAGACACAACTCTCTGCTTAGTAAAATTATACTTGCCCAAAAATTTATATTCATGAACAACAGAGAAAATATAAATCTTAGAGACTGCGAACTGCAACGAGCTTCGTTATCAGAAACTGTTGTAAGACATGCTCTCATCATGTCATGTAGAGGGGAGGCTGTCTTCATTTGGGTTTTTTACGTCCTCATTCACAAATTTGTTATCCAGTCACAAGAAAGTAGCAATGTGTTCTGGATGGTAGCACATATTTGAGAAAATGTTGAGGTGGCGGTAGCAATAAAGTCAAAACGGTGATTTGTTTGACATAGAGCTTAGAGTTGTTGATACAGAGCTATACACTCTGGCGTGTTTACACTGACCCGGTGTGAGAGCCGGTAAGGTATTGTGATAAGTAGAGTGTGTCCTATAGTTTGACATTGACCCAGCGTGTCTGGCTCACTCCCGCCTTTCAGCCTCACAGTCACAATTAGTCAGGGAGTCATAATTGACACAGTACCTTTTGTGCAGCGGTCTGTAAGGGAGACAAGGGGGATCACAAACTAGAGAGCTTATAATAAGACAAATTTCTGGACAATCTCATTGCTTTATTGGTTATTGAGATTACCAAATGACTCAAAATGATATGAGAGACTTTGTGGAAATGACATTGGCCTGGTGGTATATCAGCCAGTGCAATCACAGGTTTGAATCCCATCTGGTGAAATCTTGTGCAGCTTGTGGCGCGGAATGGCTCAGTGGTTACCACGTCGGCCCCAACAATCTGCCAGCCTTGGCAGTTGTGGTTTGAGTCTCTCCCCGGGCACTTCTCTTTAGCCAGGAAGAGACAGGAGCCCCGACACCGACATGATGTTGGTGAGACCATGGTGATGTGGCTGAAAGATTGTTGAAAACCACATAAAACCCCAAATCAACTCACTCTTGTGCAGCCTAAAGATTGAGCCCTGAAATTGACCGTGTATGTTAAATGTGTTCCTGACAATGAACCAATGCTGTGCTGGGATTTTAATATCGTTTAGGAAGTGATGTCTCTTGGGCACAGTAATTCCAGAGTTTGACTTGAATACCTGTCTAGATTTTCTCTTCATGTCAACAAATACTGATCGGTGAAGATGGTGACAGGTTGCTAATGTTGCCATGGTTACCAGTTTGTAGTTTGATTTATATGACGGCACATGCAGTTGTCTTGTTTGGAATATTTTATAGGCACGATGGTATATTTAATGAAAGTCTTATAAATTTCCCACGGTTACAATTTACAGTTACCAGTGTCGGGTATTTTAACAAGATGTGTTAAATTTTAGAATCTGTGTCACTGTGTAGAGAGATGTTACAGGAAATGGCTTGGTTGCAACATGAATTCTGAAAGTCATTTTTTTCTCAAGCAGTAGAAGAAATGTGCAAACACTGGAAAGGTTTTGTTAGATTTTGCTGATAACGATCCAACTTCAGCCCTGGGTCAGAATTTCATAAGACAGGTCAAGTTTTGCCTTTTTTGAAGAATACATGGGGTTAGCTTAATTTTTTTAATGGAACTTCGAGGGATTGCATCTGTCTTATTCTTCTTGTAAAACTCCAATCCCATAACAGGAATTTAAAGAATACTTTGGTTTAGGATCAGGGCCTTCTTTATTAACCTTATTGCTGGTTGAAACCATTGGTAGCTTGGATTGGATTTTGTTTAGTAACTTTAAAATTGGTTTAATAATGAAAATCTTAAAGGATTCAAACAGAGAAATGCAAACATTAAACTGGGGTATTTGTTAGTGTGATATTTGTATGATAACTGTCATTCAAGGGATTTTTTTTATATAGACAGATTTTAGCCTATTCCTGATTAGAAATTATGTATGTTGAACCAAGACCATGAAATGAAAGAAGGGAGGGGGTGACATCAGACATGATGTCACTTAGAAAGTATGGGGTCTCAGTAATTCAGTGCTTGTACAAAGTGACCAAGATGGGAATCTTTTGTTTTCACTTTTCTTTTCATGGATCTCTTAAATTATGAACTATCATTTCCCGCGGTATGCACTCAGTGGGTCCTATGGTATTATGATTGAAATGTTGGAACATCATTTCAACATCCTTGTAAGTCCCTGTATTGGGAAATGGCAGGTGGTGCTGGCCAGTGAAGAGTGATGTTACCTCTGAACCCTACTCCAAATAACACTGAAATATAGCCGAACTGTATGTGATGCATGCCAAACAGCTGATTCACCTTGATTTCTAACCTGTGTAACTGCTCGGCCTGGCCATGCACTTGGTAAATGTCAAATGGTGTTGACAGAGATGTATGTGGAATTAAGGGCAATCTGGCTGTAGTTACTCTCACAGTAAAAAAACTGAGCCTCGCAACATCATGATAAATTGAAGTTCTTACTGCTGTTGTTTGATGTGTTTTAGTACCAATTACATTGTAGTTTATAGTCACTCCTTTGTGTTTGCCTTAACAGATAAGTAACAACCTTAGTGTTGCACAAGTGGTTTGAAGTCTTGTATGTATGTAATCTTATGATACAGAGGATAGTAAAAAAAATGCATTTCAGTTTGTGTTTTAAGTACCTGAGGCTGGGACTATAATGGGCCAGGTTCCTGTTCGTTATTGAATACCGGTAAATGTGCAGTTTCATCCTAGCTTAAATAAGCTTATATCCTAATTGTTTTGAAGTATGTATTCTTTCTGTTCATACCCCATGGGGTATCCGGGGAGTGACATGGTGTCACTTGGATAAAATAGGGCCTCAGTAACCGAATGCTGTCGTACAAGGCGACTAAAATGGGGATCTTTTACTTTCACTTTCCTTTCTATCGATCCTTTTTATGAACTGTCTTTTCGTTCTATATGCACCTTGCACATCACCTTGAGGTGGGGATGCAATACTGCCCTTGTAACATAGAGTATTGTCTCAACTAATTACCCGGGAAGAATCTAAAGTTGATTGATCACATAATTATTTGAATTTATTGCAGGTTGCTGTTTCGTGACATACTACACAAGAAAAGCTGCTTTGGATGCACAGAATGCCTTGCACAATATCAAAACAATGCACGGGGTAAGTCATATTTTTTACGTGATCGTGCAAGTGTTGCAGCATTGAATTATGTCTTTCTCTCCTCTTTCCTCCAACTCCTCCTCTGTATTGAAGGGGTTGGGAGATTGTTTCTGGCTTCTTGGTCAGTGTCAGTGTCCACTTTTCATTTCCGGACCATATCTTCCTGAATTGTTCAGTACTTTCCCACAAAACGTCACACCCACACACAGAGGCCATGGTGTAGTTGTACCCTTTCAGGTTCTCAATTTTCTGGAAAAATATATTTCCTATTTCCTTGGCAACAAAGAGTTGCACTTGTGTCATTTTAATTCCTAGTGCAGAACTCTGGAACTGTTCAGTATTTTTTACACAAAACTTCACTCATGATAACAACGGAAAGAATAGGACACCAGTATGCTCATGCTGGCCGTAAGAGCCATCTAAAATGAGGTACTTTTGCTTTCTTTTTCTTACTATCGATCCTGTGTTGTCCCTTTTCCTGATGTGCCTCTTGAACATCACATTGCACTATGACTGAAATATTGCACCCTGCAATGTAAAAATCCATTTCACTCACTCACCTAGTTTTAAGCCAGCATTAAGAACTTCTTGTTCTGCTGATGTTTTCAGACTCGGCGGGTCATTGTCTGGCAAATTTCAATCTTAAATTGTTGTTTATGATTGGACTGTTTCCTGCATTTATTTCTTCAATTTACTATCAAACTCATGCAGGTTTCTTTTCTATTATTGTCTGTGAAATTTTTAAATGACCATGGCCCATAATTATTAAAGGCTGACGGTAATTGTAATCAACAAATTAAAAAGGCCACTGAAAACACTACATCCTTGACTTATTTATCGAAAGTGTTTGTGGAAAAACTGATCTCAGAAAATACATACAAATCAAACTGATGTAGACCACTATCATGCATAGAATTGTGACAAGCTGTTGCAATGAAATGCTGAAATATTTTTGAAACTCAATTTCCATATTGTGGCTAGTGATATAGTGTGCAGTATCAGTAAAGATATATTCTGAATGAAAACGAGATGTGAGAGTGATGTCAAGGTTGAAAGAAACGTGATATTTCTGTATTCCAGATGCATCATCCAATTCAGATGAAGCCTGCAGACAGTGAAAAACGCAATGGTAAGTGGCCTGTAATGCATATTTTCATGAGACACCCGATCTTGCTCATAATTTATGCCTTGTCACTGGAACGGACCACCATTTACATATTCACTTACTCTTAATATGCGGCGCATGGGATGGTACAGTGGCCAGCATGTGGACCCAGCAATCTGCCGGCCTTGGTGGTTGAGATATATTCACTAAAATTTAAACAGTGTTGATCATAACTACAGAGATATATTTGAGGAGCAAGCTCATCTGAGACCGTTTTGTTAGTGGACACAGGATAGTGCAGTGGTTGGCATGTAGGCCCTGTAATAAACCAACCTTGGTGGCTTGGGTTCAAATTCACTCCTAGAAAATGTTTTTTGTCACCCACTGGACAACTGGTCATGCATGTTGGAAATGTATGTCTGATCGGTAGGCAATTCCCAGGACCGAATATTGATATTGCACTGAACTTACAATGCTAGACTCGTATAGTCTGTCACCCATAGCCCAGATCATTAGAATGATTATTT